>JAANYP010004670.1:0-180074 GCA_020465985.1 Centrapalus pauciflorus
TTATTCCGCAAACTTCTTAATTAAACTTTGATTCAAAGCAAAATTATTGATTTATACTCTGATAAATTCAAATCAGTTAATCTTGGTTATTCACAATTTTCATAAGTTTTAGATCCTGACAAGTGGTATCAGAGACACAGGTCGTTCTTTGTTTTTCAAAGTCGAAAACTTTCTTCAAAATTTTTAATCTTTTACAATGGAATTTGAAAATAGCAGCAGTGGATCTGGGCAAGGACTCAAAGTGCCTATGCTCAAGCCCACTGAGTTTGAGATGTGGAAACTCAGGATTCAACAGCATATTCAATTCATTGATTATGCTATATGGGAAGCTGTTGAATTCCCTCCTGCAGTTGATCCAGAACTTGATGCTGAGGGAAAACCAGTCAAAACTCCTCCAAAAACTGAACTTGAAAGGAAGGCTAGAATGAATGAAGTGAAAGCACTCACATTATTACAAATAGCCATTCCAAATGCTTATCAACATCAGTTTAAAAAATTTTATACTGCTCACTCTCTTTGGAATGCCTTAGAGAAGAGGTTTGCTGGTAATGCAAGTACCAAGAGAAATCAAAAGGACCTCTTGAAACAGCAGTATGAAAACTTTTCTGGTGGCAAGAATGAAAACCTCACTCAAATCTTTGATAGGTTCAACAAACTGATAAGTGAACTGGAAAGTGCAAAGGTCAATCTGGATCAAGATGAAGTCAACAGAAAGTTTCTCAGATCTCTTGCAAAAGAATGGACAGTCTATGCTGCACAGTGGAGAACAAAAGACACACTTGATGAGATAGAATTGGATGATCTATACAACAGTCTAAGAGTGTTTGAGACTGAAATTGATGCTAAAAAGAAATCCTTTTCTTATAATCACAACACTGCTCTTCTGTCCTC
This sequence comes from Centrapalus pauciflorus, assembly GCA_020465985.1. Lineage (NCBI taxonomy): Eukaryota > Viridiplantae > Streptophyta > Magnoliopsida > Asterales > Asteraceae > Centrapalus > Centrapalus pauciflorus. The sequence goes on from JAANYP010004670.1 coordinate 892, forward strand.
TGAAAAATCTAATAACTGTGATTCTTTTTCAGGTGGTGATAGCAATTCTGCTGAAACTCATTATGAAGCTTTTGTTGCCAATGATGGATTATTTGCTCTAAATGTTGAAGACTTGGAACAAATCCATCCTGATGATCTTGAAGAGATGGATTTAAAGTGGCAACATGCAATGCTGACCATGAGAGCCAAAAGATTCCTGAAAAGAACTGGAAGGACCAACTTTCAAGCCAAAACAGAAGGCAAACCATCTTTTGATAAATCAAAAGTGGAATGCTATAAATGCCATAAGCTTGGTCACTTTGCCAGAGAATGTAGATCTCAAGGTCAACAGCCATCAAGGACTTCACAGCCCATTCAAGCTTCCTCATCAACGGCACTTGTCTCTCAAGAAGACAATGTGTTTGACTGGAGTGATCAGACAGAGGAAGAATTCCAAAATCAAGCACTTATGGCAGAAATCTCAAATGTCTCCTCAACTGAACTACCATCTGAGGTAAACTCTAAACTATGCTCTCAATCATGCAAAAATATGGTTAAAAAGTACAGAGATCATAATGAGAGCATGTGCAAAACTCTAGCTAAGATGGAAGAAAGGAGATATGAATATATGCAAGCCATAGAAGATCTGGAAAAACAGATCAATGACTATAAGGATAATGAGCTTCAAATGGGGTATGATAGAAACTATCATGAATGGGAGAAAAAGGAACTCAATAAGAAAATAGAACCTTTGAATAAAAAGGTAGAAGAATCTGAACAGAAGGTGTTAGAGGCTAATGAGAAACTGGAATCTGTTAACATAGATTTAGGTAACTTCAAGTTAGCAAATCAAAAGCTAGAACACCTAATGGAAGTTCAATTCAAAGATAGAGTCAAATCTCAGGTCAATCCCAAAGAAGGAATAGGATACAGAGCTACTCCACCTCCATATCATAACAAGTACATTCATCCAATGAGTGAAGTTGCTGATAGACTTGTCAATGAACCATTAGATGAGTCTATGACTATTGTAGATCCTATCCTTGTTAGCAGTCCTGAACCAAAGGAAGATAAGAGTCAAAATAAAGACTGTGACACAAAGAGTGCACCCATAGAAGTCCAAGTTCCCAGTAAGAAAGGAAAAGAGAAGATGAGTGTATGCAATGCTACTCCACAAGTTTCTGTACATTCTAACTGTAACACTGCATCCTCATCAAAAGGAACTAAAAGAGATAAAACTGTTTCTATCTGCACATGCCAAAAGCATGGTGTTCAAAAGTTTCCTAAACAACAGCAGGTAAGAGGAAACCAGAGAAACAAGAACCAGAAATTGACAGAAAAGTCTGGTGTTCCAATTCAAACTGTCAAAAGATGCTTTCACTGTGGAAGGAAGAATCACTTAGCTAAGGATTGTTTTTACAAACCAGCTGTTGCAAAACAGACTGTGCATCACACAAAATCAAATCCTAAACAGGCAAAGCACTCAAACGTGAAAACTTCCACAGCAGCTCCAAAGAGAACAGTTGATCACAGATTCTCAAAAGTTAATAAAAAACAGTCCACACATCAAAAACAAGTTTTGGCAAAGCCTAAATCAAGTTTTAAACAAATATGGTGTGTCAAGGACAAATCTATTGCTCAAACTGCTAATATAAAAGATCAGACTGCAAAGTCAAAATCTGATGCTGTTAGTGCAAAAACTGAAACTGTTAGCACTACAAACACAGCTCAAGCTGCTGAGCATCAAACTGGAGCTGCTAGTGAATCATCTGAGACTGTCAGAAGAAAAGATGATCAAAATAATTGGATACCTCATATCATCACTAAATACTCTCCAAAGACTCCATCAGTAGATCTCACCAAATACAAGAAGTCAAAAACAGTTTTTAGTTATGTCAATGTACAAGGCCAACCCAAAACCAATTCGGTTTGGGTTTACTCCACTACTAACTAAGCTGTTATTTGTGCAGGGCAACCACAGGTCTCCTCCTAGGACAAGATGGCATATGGACAGTGGATGCTCTAGGCACATGACAGGCAATTCTGAATGCTTGTCAAATTTCAAAGGCTTTGATGGAGGTTTTGTTGCATTTGGAGGCAACTCAAAAGGAGGTAAGGTTACAGGTAAAGGTACTGTAAATGCAGGCAACATGACATTCCATGATGTTTTGTATGTTGAACAGCTTAAGTACAATTTATTGAGTGTCTCTCAAATCTGTGACAAAAAAAACATTGTTCTGTTCACAGATTCTGAGTGCATTGTTCTTTCAAAGGATTTCAAAATTCCTGAAAATCTTGTTTTACTTAGAACACCAAGAAAGGACAATGTTTACTGCCTAGACACAGCTCTTTTGACTAAATCAAATACTTTAAGCTGTTTAATATCCAAAGCATCATCAAATGAGTCTGCTCTTTGGCATAGAAGGATGTGTCACATGAACTTCAAGTCCATGAATGATTTAGTTAAAAAGAATCTGGTAAGAGGATTACCACAAAAGGAGTTCATTTGTGATGATCATTGTGTAGCATGTCTTAAAGGTAAGCAACACAAAACTTCTCATAAGGCCAAAGAAGTAAATTCAATCTCATCTGTTCTTCAGCTGTTACATATGGATCTATTTGGTCCAACATCTGTTTTGAGTTTGAATAAAAGGGCATACTGTTTAGTCATTGTTGATGATTTCACCAGATTTACTTGGGTTTACTTTCTTAGGTCCAAAGATGAAACTGCTGAGCTTGTTAAGTCTTTTATCCTTAAGATAGAAAACCAATCCAATTCCAAAGTTTAGGTGATCAGATCAGACAATGGAACTGAATTTAAAAATCAAATTCTAAACAGTTTCTGTGAGTCCAAAGGTATTGCTAGACAATATAGTGCACCAAGAACACCACAGCAAAATGGTGTAGCTGAAAGAAAGAATAGAACATTAATTGAGGCTGCTAGAACAATGTTAGCTGATTCCAATCTGCCTATGACTTTCTGGGCAGAAGCTGTTAATACAGCCTGTTATGTTCTAAATAGGGTTCAAGTAGTTCAATCACAAGGGAAAACTCCCTATGAGCTATTTCACAACAGAAGTCCCCTAGTAGCTTTCTTCAAGCCTTTTGGATGCCCATGTACTATTCTTCACACTAAGACTCACTTAGGGAAGTTTGAGAGTAAGGCTGAAGAAGGATTTTTTGTAGGATACTCAAATCAAAGCAAAGCCTATAGAGTATACAACAGAGTGTCTAAATCAATTGAAGAAAGTGCCAATGTTGAATTTAATGAAAATACTGCTAACATCAAAGGCACTGGTCCTGATTGGTTATTTGATTTAGATTCTCTAACAAATTCTCTGAGCTTTGCTGAGTTTACTGCAGAAGCTGATGCATACAGGGTTGAAGCTGCTAACACAAATTCTCATGCTGCCAATACAATTTCTCATGCTGTTGGCACAAAGTTTCAGACTGCTGCAGATTCAACAAGTTGGGATGATTTCACCACTCTACCACTTCTGTCATGTGATCCTCCAGGGGTCCTGAGCACTCAACATGATGCAAATCCAGACACTGAAGTGCCATTCCCAAGTCCTGACAACACAGCTCAAACACAAAAGGAAACAGCTCCAGTTTCTAGGCTAGCAGTCCCAACAGCTTCTCAAGCTGTTAGCCTAGAAACTCAAACTGTTCCAGAAACTGAACCAATCACTGGTTCTGATGGAGATGACACCAACCTTGGAACGTCCTTCCAAACAGAGAGAGAGCCCACACTAAGAGTTCATAAGTATCACCCTCTCAATCAAATACTGGGTGATCCAAGCACTCCTGTTCAAACAAGGAAGATGGTTCACAATGAGACTGCTGTTGCTGAACAAGCAGTTCCAGAATTCAGCCTAGCTGCTTTTGAACATGCCTGCTTCATGTCTCAACTAGAACCTAAAAAGGCATCAGAAGCACTAAAAGACTCATCCTGGATTGAAGCTATGCAAGAAGAGCTTTTACAGTTTAAAATTCAGAATGTATGGACTCTGGTGGATCTTCCTAAAGGTAAGAGAGCAATAGGTACAAGGTGGGTGTTCAGAAACAAGAAGGATGAGAGAGGGATAGTCATCAAGAACAAAGCAAGACTAGTAGCACAAGGGTACACTCAAGAAGAGGGAATAGATTATGATGATGTTTTTGCTCCAGTAGCAAGAATTGAAGCCATCAGACTATTTCTAGCATATGCAAGTTTCAAAGGCTTTAAAGTGTATCAAATGGATGTTAAGTCTGCTTTCTTGTATGGGACAATTGAAGAGGAAGTGTATGTGTGTCAACCTCCTGGTTTTGAAGACTACAAGTATCCAGACAGGGTGTACAAGCTAGACAAAGCTCTCTATGGTCTTCACCAAGCCCCCAGAGCATGGTATGACACACTGTCATCATATCTTCTACAGAATGGATTCAAGAGAGGCACTCTGGACAAAACACTTTTCACTAAGTCCATCAAAGCTGAGATTCTACTTGTCCAGATCTTTGTTGATGACATCATTTTTGGCTCAACTAATGATAAGTTGTGCAAAGATTTTGAGGCCCTAATGCACAAAAAGTTTCAAATGAGTTCAATGGGGGAACTCACATTCTTTCTAGGGCTGCAGGTCAAACAGAAGCCTACTGGTCTATTCATAAGTCAATCAAAGTATGTCAAAGACATACTGGAAAAGTTTGGCTATCAAGACACAAAGGTTGCAAGCACTCCAATGGATCCTCATAAACAGCTTCATACAGACAAAGATGGCATAGATGTGGACATTCATCTATACAGATCCCTTATAGGATCTCTCATCTATCTAACATCTTCTAGACCTGATATAATGTTTGCTGTTTGTGTGTGTGCCAGGTTTCAATGTTCACCAAAGGATTCTCACTTGGTTGCTGTTAAGAGAATTTTCAGATACCTTAAAGGCCAACCACATTTAGGCCTCTGGTATCCCAAAGACTCTCCTTTTGAACTAACTGCATATTCTGACAGTGACTATGGTGGTTGCAACATTGACAGAAAATCCACAACTGGTGGATGTCAATACTTAGGAGCAAGACTGGTCTCTTGGCAATGCAAGAAACAAACAACTGTCTCCACATCATCCACTGAAGCAGAATACGTAGCAGCTGCAAGCTGCTGCTCCCAGGTAATGTGGATTCAAAATCAGCTAAGAGACTATGGTATGAATTTCTTATCCACTCCTATTTATATTGACAATTCAAGTGCCATTAGCATTGTGCAAAACCCAGTGAAATTCCCAAAAACCAAGCATATAGAAATCAGATTTCACTTCATCAGAGATTGTAATGAAAAGAAGTTAATCCAAGTTACCAAAATACATACTGATGATCAGCTAGCTGATCTATTTACAAAACCTTTTGATGTAGGAAGGTTCACTTTCCTAATATCAAACATTGGTATGGTAAACATGGATTAATTGATTTTTATTATTATCAACTCAATATGCTAATTTAAGGGGGAGACACTGTTCCATTGAAAATTTGCACAATTTTACACTAACAGCATGAGTCTTTTCTCATGCTGCTAGTTCATTTTCTCATGCTGCTAGTTATTTTCACTTGATCTGTCAAAGTGTGCAGGGTATTTAGGTAATTTCCCAAATGTGTGCGCGGGACCTAACCTTTTCGAAACCTTTAAAGGTCCCAGTTTCGTTCAGTTGTAACTACCAGTTACATATTCTTCTTCCACGACCTTCTGCTTTCTCTCTGAACGATACACACATTCTTTTCAAACCCTAAACCCTAAACCTTCGTTTCTTGATCAATGGAGTTCGTAAAAGAACACAACTGCCTCCCATACACCCTGAAACACACTGACCTTCAACCATTCCATGATATGATGGACTTCCTCAGGCACTCCCATATCCACTATGCCCTCAATATTAACCCCACTATATACATATCCCATATTGAGCAATTCTGGAATCATGCCTCTGTTCAAACCATCAATGGAGTGCCTACCCTGACTTCCAAAATCGATGGTACTACCATCAATATCACCGAGGAGTCCATCAGACATCATCTGCATCTTCAAGATGCCACAGGTATAAAAGACCTATCTCTTACTGCTTTACACTTTGGTCTTCAAAATATCGGATATAGGGGCCCTGCTGATTCTTTTACTTTCTTGAAAGCACACTTTTCTCCTAAATGGAAATACCTTGTGCATATTATTCAGCAATGTTTAAGCCCCAAAAGAACTGGTTGGTCCGAATTTTCTTCAAATATTGCCACTGCCTTAGTGTGCTTTTCTACTGGCCAACAGTTCAATTTTTCAAATATGATCTTTCAAGGAATGTTAAGGCATCATTCCTTGAAGCATGGGAAATTTTTGATGTATCCTCGATTTTTGGCAAAAATAATTGCACACACCTGCACTACTTCAAATTTACATAAGAGGATATATGTTTCCCATAGGCACTCACTATCTTCAATCAAAAGGCTGATAAAGCCAAGTGCCAATTTTGTTAGTATTGATGCTCCATTGCCCTCTGCAATGATGAACATCATCACAAGAAACAGAGGAGAGGGGCCTGAGCAGACACAGCCCAACATTACTGCTTCAACCCCAGGACCCCAACCCACTCCTCATGATACAGATATTCCCTCTGATCCTTTTGAACAGCCCAAACGCCCACTACAATATCTATATAAAAGGAAAAGGGGACGAGGAGCTCCTTCCTCCTCCTCCCTTAGACAAGAGCCATATATCCCTGTGCAGGAGGATCCTTCTGCACAGAATATCCAAAGGGAACCAATTGAGGACACTCCCAACCTCAATCAGGAGGTGAACATCTCTTCTGAGACTGTTCATATGGGCTTTGTGGCTGGCACTACTGATGTCTCTGCACAAGAGGCACAGGACAGGGCCAACATCTCTAAGACCACACCCATGGCAACAGCAAGTGTGCAAACACGAGCTGGAAGTCCCCAGTACCAAGAAAAGAGGGGCCCAGAGGTTTCTACTTCTGGTGTTAATGTCAGTGATAGACCACAAACACCCCTGGTGTTTTCTGATCTTGAGACTAGCCTGCAACTGATGCTCTTAACGGATCCAAAGCTGAAACCTGTTGTAACAATGTTGGAATACCAAATGTCCATCATTGCTGCACAGGGGGCACAAATTCATGCACTCAAACAGGCAGAAGCTGCTCACAATCAGAAACTGGCTAATCTACACAAAGGGTTTACTCTTTGTGGAAATAAGCTCATCAAACAAAAGAGAGCAGTTGATTCAAACCCATGTGGCAAAGGTTGTAGGTCCTTCTGACCAAACCAATGCTTCCAAAAAGGGGGAGAATCAGGAAGTTCCTCAACCAGTCCAAGAAGCTCCAACTCCAACAGTCCAAGCAGCATCAACAGCTCCATCTTCTAGGCTAGCAGTCCCAACAGCTTCTCAAGCTGTTAGCCTAGAAACTCATGCTGCTTCTACAAGAGCAACTGGAGTTGTTATAAGAGAAGGTATTCAAGCTCCATCCAGTTCAGTCCAAGCTACATCTTCTGCTATAAAAGATAAGGGCAAGGGTATTCTCATTGAGTCTCCAAAGCACAAATTTTCTTCCAGAGAAGCCCAGATTGCCTTTGATGCTGAGATTGCCAGAAAGTTAGCAGAAGAACAAGATCAGGCCTTAGACCAGCAAACCCATGCCCCAATGCAAGATGATGAAACCTTAGGAGATTACCTAAGAGGGTTTGTGGTAAAGCAAGGTGAAAGGAAGAGGAAGATGCCAACTGGGCATACCAAGGCTGAAAAGAGAAGATTCTTAATCAATTTTGCCGTTGCAGCAGATATTCCAAAGAAGATTGCTCAGTCTATGACTACTGAAAGGCTGCAGGAAATACATGATAAAGAAATGGAGAAAAAAAAGAAAATAAGAGTCTCTTCAGAAGTTCAGCCAGTACCAAAAGTTCAACCGTCCCAATCTGTCCAACCATCAACATTACCAGTCCATCCTGAAGCTGCCAATGCACCTGCTCCCACTAAGAAACCAGTCCAAACTGAAGCTGCCAGTGCACCTGCTCCTACTGATCAACCTACTGTTTCTGTTCCATCATCTGTTAAGAGGGTGATTTTTCAGCACCATTTGCAAAAAGCTATGGAGATAGAAAAGTTGCTTGATCAACATGACTTTACAAAGCCAGAAATCAACTACTGGTTTGCTAAGTCATTGGATGAAAGGAATTTAAGGGTCAAGTTTGTGATAAGGAGAGAATCTGGACCAGAAGAGGAGTTTGATACATTCTGGCAGATGGTTCATAAGCTGACCAGGGATGAGCTGATTAAGATGTACCACATAGGATCTGTTTCTCAAGTTAGATCTGATCTTCCACAAGTAAAACAACTCATCAGAGATCTAAGTTCAGTTGCTGATGCTGAATTTGCAAGAAAAGAAGTGAAAGATGCTGAGAAGAAAGGGAAACAGATCAAGGAAGTTCATATTTTTGTCAAATCCAGAACCTACAGAATCACATTCAAAGATGGATTTGGTATTTTCTTCAATCTCGAGTTCTATAATTTTTCAAAAGATATGCTGCTCCAAATAAAATCAGTTAGGATATCTTGTGATAAAGAAGAGATGAAGAGAGAATTGTTGAAGGCTGTAGATCAGAAGCTTGCACAGTTGTAAGTTTTTGAAAGCCTTGGTTTGTGAATAACAGTTTACTTTTTCATTTCCTTATTTGTATAGAACTTAAAGTCTTGTATAAAGAATTTAAGTTAGGGGGAGATTGTTGGGAAATAGTTTAAGTATACTCAAGCTGTTAGTTTAGACTTCTCAGACTGTTAGTAGATTTTCTGTGTAAATACAAAGTTCATGCTGCTAGTTGAAGAAACTCGAGCTGCCAGTGTAAAAGTTCAAGCTGCCAGAGCAAAACAACTCAAGCTGCTCAGTTCATGCTGTCAAGTCATTCAAGCTGCTCAACAGTTTCATAAACAGAATGTGCTGATTTTCAGGGAAGATATCTACAAGAAGATTCCAGCATATCTACTATCAGAGAAGTCATAGTCCTTCAAGGAAACACGTCCATAAAGCAATATAAATACATAGAATAGGTCTTTCTATTGTATAAGAGTTTTCTGCATATTTTGAGTCTGTAATTGCTTTATTGATAGAGTTTTCATAAGCCTCTAAGGTTGTAAAACCCTAAGAACAGTTTGTGTTCTTCGTCTAATCAAAACAGATTAGAGGTGATTGTAATCATTGAATTCAGCAATACAAACAGTCTTGATTACTTCTTATGTTTTATGCTATTATTGATTCTGAAAGTTTTTGTCAAAATAATTAAGTGTTATTCCGCAAACTTCTTAATTAAACTTTGATTCAAAGCAAGATTATTGATTTATACTCTGATAAATTCAAATCAGTTAATCTTGGTTATTCATAATTTTCATAATTTTTAGATCCTGACACATAATTTAATTATGTACTTAGTTGAATTAATCCCTCATATCGTAAATTGATCGGATTAATTGATTTCCCGATTCATCACACCGATGAATTTGATTCTAATTGAGTTGAATTTTCTAATAAACATTGTTAATCACTTGATTAATTTCTAATGACCACTGATTAGGATATAATTGGCTTTTAAATACAGATTAGGTCATTGTTGCTAACCTGGTTTAGTGTCGGATGTTACAGTCTCCCCCTGTTAAGGGAATTTCGTCCCGAATTTAGCTCGTGTTCTCCATTGCTTGAGTATTTGAGAACAGCTGAGGGTATTTTTCTAGGAACTGATCTTCACGTTCCCACGTAAACTCAGGACCTCGCTTAGAGTTCCATCTGACTTTTATTATCGGGATCCGGCTGTGCTTTAGTTTCTTGACCTCTCGGTCCATTATTTCCACGGGTTGTTAAATGAAGTTCAACTTATCATCTAGTTCTAACTCGTCCATAGATATAACGAGCGTTTCATCAGCCAGGAACTTCTTAAGATTAGACACGTGGAAGGTATTATGAACGTTACTAAGCTCCGGGGGTAGATCGAGTCGGTACGCTACCGGACCAATTCTTTTAGTGATCTTGAATGGTCCGATATAACGACGATTGAGTTTTCCTCGGTTCCCAAAACGGATTACGCCTTTCCAAGGCGAGACTTTCAACATTACTTGATCTCCCTCTTGAAATTCCAAATCCTTCCGTCAAACGTCTGCATAACTTTTCTGTCGATCCCGCGCGATCTTTCATCGGTTACGAATCTAGGCTATCTTTTCTGTAGTCTCTTGGATGATATCGGGTCCAGTAATCTGACTATCTCCAACTTCGGCCCAACAAAGTGGTGATCAACACTTTCGCCCATAGAGTGCCTCGAATGGGGCGGTCTTAATACTTGAGTGATAGCTGTTGTTATAGGAAAACTCGACTAATGGCAGGTGCCTGTCCCAACTTTTGCCAAATTCGATAACACATGCCCTTAGCATGTCTTCCAAAGTCTGAATCGTCCTTTCACTCTAACCATCCGTTTGCGGGTGATAGGTTGTGCTCATATCTATACGTGTACCCAGTGATTCATGCAACGATTGCCAAAATCTTGATGTAAATCGGCTCTCCCTGTCTGATATAATTGATACTGGCACTCCATGCCTTGAGACGACTTCTTTAAGATAGATTCTTGTTAGCTTATCCATCTTATCAGTCTCCTTGATTGGCAGGAAGTGTGCGGCTTTGGTAAGTCGATCCACAATCACCCAAATGGTGTCATAACCTCTAGAAGTCTTTGGCAACTTGGTGATGAAATCCATGGTGATGTTCTCCCACTTCCACTGGGGTATTTCTAGTTGAACTAGCAATCCTGATGGTTTCTGGTGCTCAGCCTTAACCTTCAAGCATGTTAAGCACTTGCTGACATAGGTAGCAATGTCAGCCTTCATGTTTGGCCACCAGTACATTCCCTTCAAGTCGTGCTACATCTTATCTGACCCTGGATGAATAGCATATCTTGTTTTATACCCTTCATCCATGACCAGCTGTTAGTACACCCTGTGTGACGATAGCAGTCTAAAGAAGTTAGCATTTTGTATTAGTCATGTTACAAGGTTTGAATATGAACTAGTGTTTGATATATGTGTTTATATGTGTTTGAAAGTTATTGATTGTATGTTTGAACTTGATGTAATGTATTACAATAAGTTCAAACATAAAGTCCGAAGATTAATTCAAACATAAGTTAAATCATATACCCAAATAGAAGTTGGTCATGTGAAATTCGAATAGAGGATAAATTCAAATTTAACATGGGAGGTAAATTCGAACGTGTCATGTAGACAAACTCGAATGGGCCTTGGGCCTGGATTCGAGTTTGTCCAATGACAAACTCGAATACACCTCTATAATTAGGGATTAACTCGAATCAATAAGAGACTTTTGCAGAATTTGTGTGAGTAATTAGCAAAAGGCGATCTCGAGTTTATCAGCTGATAGTGTGTTAGTTCGGAGAGAATCATCACGTAGGTTCGTTAGTCGTCGTGGTAGTCTCCGTGTTCCGTGTGAGTGTTATATCCGTCAAGCCGCTAACGAGGATTCCGCACTCGTTGGTGTGTGTCGCGTCTAGATAGATCCGTGTTTCAAGACCTTACAAGTGGTATCAGAACCTAAGGGTTGTTTCTTGGTGTTCTTCGTGTTCATTAGCAACATCCTAGGTTTCTTGACGTTTTGGACGGTTATTATCACGAATTTTGAGGTTTTTCGAGCTTATCAAATCAGATTTCGGGAAATACTTTGTTGTAGTTCAAGTTTTTGACCAACATCGGTATTTTTTTTGTAAAATATTGATTTAATTTGAAAAGGTTGAAAAACTCGAAGTATTAGCCGTTTTTCGAATTTGCGGCGCTCGAGTTTAGTAAGGAAGTATTAGGGTTTTCTAAAATTTCGAGTTTAACCAAAATACGCTCCTTTCGAGTTTCCTTAAAGTTTGCTTCGAATTTGGCCAGTTCGACTTTGCTTTGGGTTTCGACTTTACCCTAAAGTCGAATTAGGGAATTTCGAGTTTAGTGGATCTTCGAATTTAGTTGAGGTTTCGAGATTAGTGGATTTCGACTTTGTCATTATTTTCGAGTTTAGCTGGATTTAAAACTTAATTAGAATTTAATCCCAAACAGGTTTAAATTTAATTACATTCGAATTTACTCAAATTCGAAAGAATTAATTTAAATTAATTTCGAAATAAATTAATTAAGTTTGAATACAAATATATTTGAACCAATGACAAGTCTACAACGGTTTCTGGAGATGGATCACGAGGTCGGAAAAGCATATACTCCGCCAAAGTTGATGAAACTTGAAGATTATTACTGGTGGAAGGATCGGTTTGCCGACTTCACGCGCTTTAATGATATGCGCATGTGGATTTGTATCGACGAGTGATACATTCCACCAACAGCTGAGGTAGAAGGACGACAAAAGGTTGTTCCTTATTCTAAAATGAAGGATGAAGACCAAAAGCTGTTTGAAGCAGAGAACCGTGCATACACTATCATAAGAATGGCGTTACCTCAGGATATATTACACACTTTCCGAAATCAGAAGACAGCGAAAGAGCTGTGGGAGGCATTGGAAAAAAGGTGTGATGGTAACCCGAGGGTTAGAAGGAAACGTATGGAGATGCTCAAGCAGCAGTTTGCGATCTTCAAAGCATTGAAGGATGAAAAGCTGGATGACACTATCACACGTTTCTATCATCTGCTGACTGAGTTAGACAGTCATGATACTGAGTATAGTTACACTGAGAAGAATAATAAGCTTCTGTATGCTTTACCGGCCAAATGGGCGATGTACGTGGCCTTGATTAAGCCTGATGAGTATAAATACTATACTCTGACGCTAGAGAATGTGGTGGGAGCGCTGAGAGCATATCATTTTGAATTACTGAAGGCAGAAACAGATTATGAACAAGTTCAAAATCCAGCAATGTATTTTGGAAAATCAAAACCTTCAGTGGCAGCTGAAATGAAGACTACTACAGCATTCTTCTCGGAAGAAACATCGTCACCGCCTGAGCCAGAGGACGCACAGAGTAGGGCTTTCTTAGGGTTTACTAGACCAGAAGAACAGCTGCATCAGGCTACACCGGCACCTACATCTCAGAGTTATTCTATGATGCCTATGAGCGCAAACTCGGCTGAAGACCATCTGAATTTGTTGGCTTCATTCGTGGCCGCCTACGGCAATTGTGTTCATGGTAAAATCAACGATCCCGCGCTTTGAGATGAAGATTATGATCAGGTAGACCCTGACGATCTTGAAGAGATGGATCTTCAATGGGAACTGGCCATGGTAACTCAGAGAGTTAAGAGGTTCATCAAACGGACGGGAAGAAATCTGAATATGAGTAACAACAGGATTGGCTTCGATAAGTCCAAGGTGAAATGCTACAAATGTCAAGGGTTAGGACACTTCGCTAGAGAGTGTCAGAGACCGAAGGTAAAGAATTACCAAGGACAGAATCAGAATCATGGACAGTATCAGAACCAATCACAACAGCGATATCTTCCGAGTACTTCAACCAGTCAAGCAAATATAGCTGGTCTGTTATCTAATGTCACATCAGACAGATAGCTAGACGGCACTTACGACTGGAGTACACATCCAAAAACGAACGCTAGAGCCTTTATGGCTGAAGTGACTGACACTGGATGTGACGGGGCAGAGCAGAACACAGGGGACAACAGTCGATATGAAAGAAGTCCGATGTGGGTGGAGAAGTCAGATGATCATACGATTTTGGAGTTTGCCGCTCAGATGGCCAACGTGGAATCAGATCATACAAAGGTAAGTCTGAACTTTTCTCTTTTCCATGAATTGTGTGTTTTATGTGCTACTTCTAACGATACGTTAAATTTATTACTAGAATCACATCAAAACATATTTGCTCAAAATGAAACATTAAAAACAGATAATGCTAGCTTGATAGATATAAAGCAAGATCTTAGGGATAAGTTTAAGGCTGATGCACAAGATGTTATAGTTCTAAAGGACAAACTGAGCGAACAGTGTGTTTGGTTAGAACACATGTATGAACATGTTGAGGCATTAACCAAGGAGCTGAAAACCAGAGACATCGAGCTAGCTGAGTCTAAGGTGAAGGTAGCTGAGGCAAATAGTAAACTTGAAAAGTTTAGGAACTCATCTCTTAACCTAGGGAAAATTTTAGATGCACAACGTCAATCTAAAAAGCCTGTAGGTCTAGGATATCATGAGAGTCCTTCACCGTTCAATGACAACTATGTCCCTCAACCTCAGGTGAAAACTGAGAGATCAGTAGACTTAGAGGAAATACCTGAACCAGTGTCTGAACCTGTAAAGGAAAATCTGCCTAAGGTGGCTGATACCAATGTTAAGATTAAGAAAGTTAAATTTGTGCCATCCTCTAGTGATACATCTGTAGGAAAGCACAAAATTGACTTTAATGATCAGGATGATGAACCAATCACTATAGATGCACCAAAAGAACCAGACACTAGTGAGACTCCTAAGCCAAAGGGCACACACAAGAAGTCTATTGACAAAATGTCTTGCTGTAGATGTCACGAAAGGGGGCACGTTGCTTATAGCTGTCCGTATAGGAAAGTAGACAATACACCTAAGACAGGAAAGCCAGAACAAGTTAAGCCTTCTACAAGTGTTGCGAGCACTAGTAGTTCTCAGAGTACCGAGAAAACTGTGCAAGCTACACCAAAAACTACTGTGAAACAAATACCGGTGAAAGGTGGACCAAAAGAAGTGATTAGGACTAATTCACCAAATCGAGTCATTAATCAATCTAGGTCTGGACCACAACAACAATATAGGAGCACCACACCTAGCAGAGCTTACACTCCGGTTAGGTCACACACTCTTATTAGACATCACACACCGGGTAGAGCTCAGGGATATCAGTCTGAAATGAATTATAATCGAAATTATTCAAGAGCTCCGCAGAAAATGCCTACACAAAGGCAAAGAGTGAATTTAAATCACTCGGCACCACAACAAACTCCAGTTCAAAGACCCAAGTCACATGAAAGGAGAGATGGGTATTTGAAAGAGTTTCAGTATGTGGACGAGAATGGTATTACCAAGTCAGTTATGGCTTGGGTTCCCCGTGATAACTAACCTATCTTCTTTCATGTACAGTGGGTGCTCCAGGCACATGATAGGGGAAAGAAGTCTACTTACAGACTTCATGGGAGGGAATCGGGGATTTGTATCATTCGCGGGCAATAAGGGAGGAAACATAACGGGTACTGGAGTAGTCACTAATGGGACGATCAAATTGGATCAAGTTTATCACGTTGATAAACTGGTTCATAATCTCATTAGTGTCTCTCAAATCTGGGATAAGAAGAATTCAGTGTTGTTCACTGATACTAAGGCGTTGGTGCTAAAACCGGGTTTCAAGATACCTGAAGAGTGGATATTGATGAGGGCACCAAGGAAAAATGACTTGTACACGCTCGACATGAACAAGCCTGAATCTTCGATGGGACCAATCTGTTTGTTATCTAAAGCTTCAGAAACTGAGTCGGTTTTGTGGCACAGACGCATGGCACACTTGCACCTGAATAAGATGAACTACATTACGAAACATGGGTTAGTGCAAGGTGTGCCTATGAAGAGTTTTCAGTTCGAGGATAAGTGTCTACCATGCAAGAAGGGCAAACAACATAAGAAGGCGCACAAATCCAAGACTCAGAACTCCATCGCTGCCACATTCGATTTGTTGCATATGGACCTCTTCAGACCAATCTACAAAGGGAGTATAGGTGGTAGTTGGTTCTGTTTAGTTATTACTGACGATTACTCACACTTTTCTAGGGTTTTCTTTCTAGGTACAAAGGACGAGACGGCTTCCAAGCTCATCGGGTTCTTAGACCAAGTGGAGAATTCCTATGGAACAAGGGTTAAGCGACTTCGTAGTGATAATGGAATAGAGTTTAAAAACACTGTATTTGGTGTATATTGCCTATCAAAGGGCATAGTGCATCAATTTAGTGCACCCTATGAGCCACAATAAAATGGGGTGGCCGAACGAAAGAACATGACATTGATTGAGGCAGCAAGGACCATGCTTTCGGATTCAAAGCTTCCTACCATGTTTTGGGGGGAGGCAGTGAATACCGCATGTCATATTTTAAACCGGGTCCTTACTGTCAAATCTTTGAACAAAACCTGTTATGAAATTTTGAATAAATGGCCACCTAATTTAACTGGCTTCGAACCTTTTGGGGTACCATGTACTTTATTAAGAACAAAACATCAACCTTAGTTTGGTGAAAAGGCTGACGAAGGATACTTCCTTGGTTATGTGCTGAACTCACCAAACAAATGGGTTTTTAACAAAACTAATGGTACAGTAGAGATTGTGTATAACATTGAAGTCACAAGTTATACACATGAACCCCAAACAGGTCCGGAATGGATATTTGACTATGACAAACTATTTGAGTCATTTAACATTCCTTTGGATGAAAATGCAGGTACCATCGAAAAGGACATGGCGACGTTGAATCTAAATGACGAGTGTCATAGCTTTCCGAGAACCACATTTCAATCAACATCCGAGCCTACTTCAACTGAAGATGGATCTCCAGAAGTCAATGATTTAGAAGCACCTACAAATGAGAACCAGACTCAGACAACAAATTCCAACTCTGAGGAAACTGTCCACGAGGAAGAAAATGCGGAATCTGAGGTCGTTCCCCCGTTAGGTGAAATACGATCAAATTTAGGAGATAATCTGAGAGTTGACGAGATAGAGACATCTACGATCAACAAAAACCATCCTATAGAAAGCATCATAGGAAATCCTAATGCGGGTGTGAGGACTAGGAGTAGTTTAAATAACAACACTGTGTTGTTGTCGATGATAAATGACTCCGAGGCCTTTCATACCTGCCTCTATTCTTGTTTCATCTCGCAAGTAGAGCTGAAAAACGTGCAAATGGCACTAAAAGATAACTCTTGGGTTGAAGCGATGCAGGAAAAGCTGTCACAACTTAGGAAACTAGAAGTGTGGGAGTTAGTTCCATTACCTCGAGGGGAAATAGCAATAGGAACCAAATGGGTTTTTAAGTGCAAAAGAGACGATCGGGGTATAGTCACTCGCAACAAGGCAATGTTAGTTGTAAAGGGTTTCAACCAAGAGGAGGGAATCGATTACAATGAGGTGTTCACGCCAGTAGCAAGGTTCGAGGCAATTCGTTTGTTTCTGGCTTTTGCTTCCTTCAAGGGCTTTAAGGTTTATCAGCTAGATGTTAAGAGTGTTTTCCTCTATGGGAAAGTGAAGGAACTGGTGTATGTAGAACAGCCGCCCGGGTTTACAGATCCGAAATATCCAGACAGAGTATATCGATTAGATAAGGCTCTGTATGGATTGCATCAAGCACCAAGGGCATGGTACGAGACTCTGTCCAACCATTTGTTAGAAAATGGGTTTGAAAAAGGAAGGATAGACAGTACGATGTTCATAAAGCGAAAGGGAGAACACTTCATCTTGGTACAAGTGTACGTCGATGATATCATCTTTGGATCATCAGACGAGCAAATGTGCAAGGATTTTGAGAAGGTGATGAAGTCAAAATTTGAGATGAGTGCAATGGGTGAGTTGGATTTCTTTTTGGGTTTGCAAGTTGACCAGAAGAAGGAGGGGATGTTTATCCATCAGACGAAGTATGTCTACGACATATTAGAGCGCTTCGGGATGGAAGGGACAAAACTGACAGCTCATTTCAGCACGCCGATTCAAGTGAATCACAATCTCCGACCGGGTACTGAAAGTGATACCGATTTGGATCCGACGTTATATCGGGCCATGATTGGGTCACTTATGTATTTAACTACTTCAAGACCTGATATTATGTATGCTGTTTGTATTTGTGCTAGGTTTCAAGCTAATCCGAAAGAGATGCACATGAAAGCTGTGAAGCGGATTCTACGATACCTCAAGTCGAAACCGAAGCTGGGACTTTGGTATCACGCGGAGGGCGATCTGGAATTAGAAGCTGGGACTATGGTGGATGCAGCTTGACGCGCAAGTCAACAACTGGAGGTTGTCATTTCCTAGGAGGGAGACTCGTTTCCTGGCAATACAAGAAACAGACTTCGGTAGCCGTGTCTACGTGCGAGGCCGAATACGTTGCTGCTGGTAGTTGCTGTTCACAGGTTCTGTGGATACAACAACAATTGCGGGATTACAGTTTGACTTACACTCATACTCCTATTAGGATAGATAACCAGTCTACAATTGCTATAACTAATAATCCAGTTAAACATAATAAAACCAAGCACATAGACATAAGGCATCATTTTATACGTGATTGTGCTGAAAAGAACCTAATAAAGCTGGTAAAAGTGGCAACGGATGATAATAATGCTGATTTATTTACCAAAGCTTTTGATAAGTCACGGTTTGAGTATTTGATTCAACTAAACGGAATGCGTAATCCAGAGTGAGTTGACCTTAGTAGAGTTTTATTTCCTTTTATAGCAGTAGTATTTCTTTCTTTTTATAGTAAGTTTAGTAGCTTAGTATAGTTTCTTTTTATAGAAAGTGTGGTAACTTAGGATAGTTTCCTTTTATAGTAAGTAGGCTACTATATTTTCTTACTTTTACTTATGAAAAAAAAAGAGAAAACCATAAAAAGTTCAAAAAAAGAGAATATCAGAAAAAGAGTTAAAGTCTTAGATGCATAGGTTCAAAGTGACGAAAAATTAGCACAGTCTTTACAAGCTCTAAGTGTTTAGCTTTCACACATAATGCACCTAAAATTCTAAGTGTTGTACATTATCTAGTTAGATATGTTGGTAGGCATAATACATATAGGGAGTCTCAAGGCTAATAAAATGTTCAAGAAAAAGTCAAACGTGTCACTAACTTAGATGTATGACCAATCGGTCTTAATTTTTATCTTAGAGACATACAGACATTGATTATAAATGAGGTACGCAAACTTTCTGGGGATGTATAGCAACATCAGATACATCTTAAAATGGAAAGAATAGAAAAAATTATACTGAGTCGAGAGTCAAAACAAGTAACTCTGTTGTACGTAAGTACAGACCTGTTGCCTCTGTTTTGATTCGAGTTAGCAAGACATGTCGCTTTGTTGTACGTCGGTACAGACCTGTCACCGTTGTCTTGCTAGCTTTAAAAATAAACCTTAAGACAAACTAAGACACTTTGTTGTATATAAATACAGACCTGTGTCCGATGTTTGCCTTTTAAAGAAAGTTTGCAAATACCAAAAAGTTAAAATCATTGTGTGTATGCCTGGATCATAAAAGTATGTCTACGTATGAGTCACGTAAGATAATTTCATGAAAAATAAAAAGGCCAAGGGATATTCTGAAATGTAACATGTTTAAAGGGAAAATAATACCAACAATCGGCTAGAAATGTATGTCACGACAAATAATCAAAGGAATCAAAAATTCCTAAGTGTGAAAGTTTAAGTACTGAAAGTGCGTATTTGACGCCGCTATCTGATTAAACCTTTCTTTGACTATACTCGTCAAAAATATTATGTTATGTTTTTAGTATAGGTTGTAATTTTTAAATAATGTAGTTTAGTCTAAGTTTATTTTTTTGTTCACAATTTTTACTTTAATTTAATTTATTTTTATTTTTATTTTTATTTTTTCTTATTTTATTTTTACTTTATTTTAATTTTAATTTTATTTAGGAAAAAGGTCAAAATTTTACTCAGGGTGCATTCCGAGTTGAATAAAATAAACATTGCGTGAAAATCTTGTGCTTTGGGTAAAAGGTTGAAAAAGTTGAATTTATTTCATAGATTTTCGAAATTTTCAAAAATTTTCAGATTAAATTCGAGTCTAAGCAAAAGTCGAATATACATTTGAATTTGGCAGGGCCTCGAGTTTGTCAGTAACCTCGAGAAAGGTCTCAAACTCGAAGAAGGTTGGTATAAATAGGTCAACAATAGCAGTCATAAATCACCTACCTTCGACTTTGATCATTCAAGTTTATTAACCGCGATCTCGAGTTTGTTCCTTCGACTTTGCCGATTTTCGAGTTTCACACTATTTCTCAACTTTTGTCCATTTGTGTTCGAGATTATCAACAAATCTAGGTATAATCAATAGTGTTGTACAAGATTTAGGTGGTGTTAGACTCCATTTGAGCCAAAATTAAAGGATTTTTAAGTTTTAATGGTAGAAAGTTTGTAGTTCAAAATAACAAACTTTGAACCAATGAAATGTTAAAATGATCACAAATATCTTTGATTAGAACTTATTAGGACTAGTAGATGTGATTTTCTACGGCTAAAATGGTTAAAATCTTGTAGTATTGTGATTAAAGTGACCGACTCCTTCGAGTTTGTTCTTGGCTAGATTCGAGTTTATCACTAAACTCGAATAAGTCACTAAACTCGAATGAGTGGTGCTTCGAATTTGTCATTCGAATTTGTCATTATATTCGAATTAATTTGATTAAAATTTAAATCAAACTTGTAGAAATTCATAAGCGTTGGATTTTGTACTTATACAAGTTCAAAATAAACAAATTTGAATTTAAACAAGTTTATTTCTTTTTAATAATTCTAATATCTTATATGCTATATTGTGCAGACATGGCTGATAGAATCTTTGTTCCCAAGCATAACATGGTCATCTCTCCTGACCATGCGATTCCAGAGGCTCAAGCCTACCGCCAGATGGTGGATTTTCTGATTGGATCGAGGATTGCATATGCTCTATCCCATAACATTCAGATAGTCATCCCTTACGTTCGTCAGTTTTTGGATCATTTGCATTTGGACTATACTGTTACTCCGACAGTACTAAGGACGAGGGTCGCTGGACACCCTCTAGTGTTTTCAGCCGATATGCTACGTCAAGTTTTGCAGCTTGGATCTCAGGAACAAGAGAATGGGCCGATTGACTTCCCGTTATCTATCAGGCAGGTGGCTTTTGTTAGAATGGGGTATGGCCTGGACGTAACTAAGTCTTCTTACATGAAGAGTGGTCTTATAGGAAAATGGCGATATTTGGAACACGTTTTTATGGTATGTTTTGCTGCCAAGAAAGCATGCTTCGATTACATTGTATCGAATATTCAGTCCGGGATGATAGCATTGCTGTACAATCAAAGGTTTAGCTTCTCAGAAATGTTCTTCACCGAGTTTGTTCAACAAATAACAGCTCCAGACAGAGAAATATTTCTGCTTTATCCAAGCTTTGTAATGATGCTGATCAGACATTTCCTGCCAAACCTGCCACAGCTGAACGAAATTCAAAGCGTTGCTGTCATAGACAAACGAATTTTTGCAGATTGCTCGGCTCATAGAGGAAGACTTGCTAGGCCAGTGGAAGCACCTCTTTTTGGTGCAGTGATCGACCCTGATTTTGTAGTCCCAGAAGGTGCCAACTGGGCAGGGGATGTACAGGTTCCATAGCAACAGCAGCAACAGCAACAGCAGCACCAGCAACAGCCACAACCGAGGCTTCAGCAACAGAGGAGGAGGCAAAGGCCATCTGCGAGACAAATTTAGGCTGATAGGCCTTCTACAAGCCATGTTCAAGAGCCAGAAGAGGCTGGTCCTTCAAATGCACCGCCTGTATCTGATCCGACACTTCAAACGTTGGAAGAGATTTGGGCAGCTGGTCCGAATGCTAATGAGGAAATCACTGCTGAGCTTGTTGGAGAACTTCTGGAACCTTCAGAAGAAGAAGTTGACATCTTTAAGCAGATTGATGATTATCAACTTGAAGAAGCAGGCGAAGCTGAGTCATCTTCTGATTCAGAGTCAGAATAAGTTGAAGAGATTGAAGTTGAGGCCCCAGATACTGTGACTGCAGATCCGTCCATTCACATAGGGACATATGGATCAAGATTAGTTGTGGTTGAGGAAGAGGCTAGAAGGAGAAGAGCTTCAAGGGAGTCAGATGACTCAGATTATGAAGAAGAGGAAGTAGTGCCTTTGGTACCTCGACAAAGGGCCAAAAGGCACAGGTTTATGCAGGGAGCTTCGTCTGCCTCTGCTTTCGAGCCTGAGATTCCATCCGCTCAACCATCTGTTCAACCACCAATCACGCCGTCACCAATCACATCAATTCCATCCACTTCATCCACCTTCACAGACAACCAGCGTTTCTCAGAGCTGAGAAGCAAGGTAGACTTCCAGACAGTCCAAATATTCCAACTCACAAAAGCAGTCAGCGAGCTTCAAGAGCATAATGCAAAGATTGATCAAGAAAATATTGAATTGAAGACATTTGTCGCTGATCAGGCTGCTGAGATCAGAACCATGAGGTCCCTTCTCGAGCAGCTAATGAAAAATCTTAAGGCTCAGGGGGAGATCAGCTGCAGAGATGCTCAAGAGGTTGGACGAGAAGATGACGATGGCAATGATCCTGATGCGCAAAAAGATAGTGAGCCAGTAGATTTTACCTCTGCTCAGCATGCTAAAGTTCAGGGGGAGCCTAGTCAGTCAGGTGGAGAAGGAGGTGAGGCGGGTTCTTCAAAGTCTTATGAAACTCATATGATAGACGCCCTGAGAGACATTGAGGAAGAAATAATGGATTTCATTGAAGAAGATGATGTAGAGGAATTGGAAGAAGGAGAATTCGTATCGGAGGATATTGTTGATTGGCGATCTGACGACGAAGTGATAGAAGACGAGGACGATAATGTCAACGAGGTGATCGTAAATTCACAACCTATCAGGGAGTTGTATGTGCGAGATAATCACAATGTGATTGATATAGATGAAATCAAGATAGCCTCGGTCGAAGACTCTGAACTTGAAAGAGCAGAAAAAGAGCCTTCCAGGGCTGATTTACTGAATTTGTGGTTCAAGAAGGAACAAAAGAAAGAAAAGCCGAAAATGAAGAAGAAGATGAGGATTCCTGGTGCTGAAAATCTCTCAGGAGGAATTATAAGTTGGTTCTTTGACCGAGAACTGCAGCTGTTTATATTAAAAAGGAGAGATGGTCTTCAATACCTAAGGCGAACGCTTAAAGTTTTCAATACATTGCCGAAGGTTGAAGTGAAAGAATTGGCGTGGAAGAGCTGATTAATATTGTTGACGACCCTTATTATCAGGAAAGAGGGTCGGTCAGGGAAATTCGAAAGGCTCAACTCAAGAACTGGGAAGAGAGTTGAGGACGTATCAAGAATAGATCCTCATACAGGTAAGCCATGGGCCAGAATGGTTTACAAACCTGTAAAGTGTTTGAAGAGAGTGCCTATGAAGACGATGCCACAGGATGTTCTGAGCAACATTAAGTGGTGGTACGTAGATAACGAAACCGCTGAAGCAATAATGGAGGATACAGAAGACAAAGTAATTTTGCGAGTGTATGATCCATTGCATCTAATAAATCTATCGACGGATGACCTGCAGAAGCTGAATGATCAGCCTATCTTCTTCCATGAAGGTTGGAGATCTGATGCTAGGAAGTACCAGAAGGTAGTGAAAGTATGTATAGATGCAGGTTTATTTGCACGTAGCAGTATATATAGTTCTAGCACTAAATCAAAATGAAATTAATTAATTAGAAGCTATCGTCAAGGGGGAGTCTGTTAGTACACCCTGTGTGACTATAGCAGTCTAAAGAAGTTAGCATTTTGTATTAGTCATGTTACAAGGTTTGAATATGAACTAATGTTTGATATATGTGTTTATATGTCTTTGAAAGTTATTGATTGTATGTTTGAACTTGATGTAATGTATTACAAGAAGTTCAAACATAAAGTCCAAAGATTAATTCAAACATAAGTTAAATCATATACCCAAATAGAAGTTGGTCATGTGAAATTCGAATAGAGGATAAATTCGAATTTAACATGGGAGGTAAATTCAAATGTGTCATGTAGACAAACTTGAATGGGCCTTGGGCCTGGATTCGAGTTTGTCCAATGACAAACTCGAATACACCTCTATAATTAGGGATTAACTCGAATCATTATGAGACTTTTGCAGAATTCGTGTGAGTAATTAGCAAAAGGCGATCTTGAGTTTATCAGCTGATAGTGTGTTAGTTCGGAGAGAATCATCACGTAGGTTCGTTCGTCGCCGATCGTATAGCGTTGTGGTAGTCTCCGTGTTCCGTGTGAGTGTTATATCCGTCATGCTGCTAACGAGGATTCCGCACTCGTTGGTGTGTATCGCGTCTAGATAGATCCGTGTTTCATGACCTTACACCAGCTTCCTTACTCCTCCGAATTTTGGTAGCCAAATTCTGCCCATGGAGTACCGACATCCATCTGGCTTGATTTCAAACTGCTTATCCATTCCTCTCAAGGCTTCATCCAGTAGATTACCCTCCTTGACTACTTCTTCTTGTGCCTCGCGGACTTGACTGTTTAGGTTTGACTGTATAGTCATGACCAAAGCTCGGACTCTCAAAGGTTTAACCCGTTCCTGTCATATTTAACTCTTTTTGATTCAACCCAATGACATTGCCTCATATTTAACTCTTTTTGATTCAGAATATGCTGAAGGCTTTTATGGTCTGTGAATACCGTTCACTTAGTTTCGTACAGGTAGTGCCTCCATATTTTGAGAGAAACACCACTGCTCCAAGCTCCAAGTCATGAGTCGTATAGTTCACCTCGTGGATTTTGAGCTGCCATGATGCGTAAACAATGACTTTATCCCTTTGCATGAGCACACAACCTAATCCATTGTGTGAGGCATCACAGTGGACCACAAAATGTTCTGTCCCTTCAGGTAAGGAAAGAATTGGGGCACTACACAATCTTTGCTTTAACTGTTGAAATGCCTTTTCCTGCTCTTCACCCCAGATATATTTTACATCTTTCCGAGTCAACTCTGTTAGGGAACCTAGTATCTTTGAGAAGTTTTCAATAAATCGCCTATAATAACCTGCAACTCCTAGAAATTGGCGGATTTCCGTGGGAGTTCTAGGAGTCGCCCAGTTCTTTATGGCCTCGATTTTTGATGGATCAACTTGGATTCCCTGGCTGTTGATCACGTGTCCAAGAAATTTAACTTCTCGCAACCAAAATTCACATTTGGAAAATTTGGCGTATAACTGTTCCTTCTCTAACAACTCCAAGATCAGCTTGAGATGTTGTTCGTGCTCCTCCTTATTTCTGGACTAGATGAGGATATCGTCTATGAACACTATTACAAATTTGTCCAGATATGGTTTACACACTCGATTCATGAGGTCCATGAATACGGCTGGTGTGTTGGTCAAACCGAATGGCATCTCCTGGAATTTGTAATGTCCATAACGAGTTCTGAATGTTGTCTTGGGAATGTCTTCTTCTCGAACCTTTACTTGATGATAACCGGATCGCAGATCAATCTTAGAGTAGAAGCTAGATCCCTGTAGTTGGTCAAATAGGTCGTCAATTCTGGGAAGGGGGTAGCGGTTCTTTACCGTTTACTTATTTAGCTCTCGGTAGTCTATGCACATTCTGAAGGATCCGTCTTTCTTTTTCACAAATAAGACCGGAGCTCCCCAAGGTGAGGAACTTGGTCGAATGAATCCTTTATCCATCAACTCTTGTAGTTGATTGGATAGCTCTTGCATTTCAGAAGGAGCGAGTCTGTATGGGGCTCTTGCGACCGATGCATCCCCCGGCACCAAGTCGATTTGGTACTCCACTTGCCTAGTTGGCGGAAGCCCAGGTAAATCTTCCGGGAAGACCTTCGGATAGTCACAAACCACCGGAATATCCTCGAGTCGTTTCTCCTCCGACTCTTTTTCAGCAATTTGTACTAGTACTGCATGGCAACCATTCCTAAGGCACTTTAATGTTCTTAGGCCGGATATGACATTCAACTGACGGTTCTTTCTTCACCCTTGGACTATTAGGACCTTCTTCTTGTGGAGTGGTATCTGTACCACTTTCTCACCGCGCAAAATCTCGGCATGATTGTGTAACAACCAATCCATACCAATTACTACATCAAAACATCCAAGTTCTATAGGCATCAAGTCTATCTTAAAGGGATGATCTGTCAGCTTCAGTGTGCATTCCTTAATAATACTACTTGCCTCTATTATTTTGCCGTCAGCCAGTTCTATAGTATAAGAGTTGTCTAAGGGAAAAGGAGTGGAATTCAATTGCTTACTAAACTTATAAGATATAAAGCTCCTATCAGCCCCAATATCAAAGAGTACGTAAGCGTAAATGTCATTTAAAAGAAAATTACCTGATACCACATGGGGATCCTAACGAGCGTCACCTACTCCTAATACAAAAGCTCTCCCCTGAGCTCCTCCACCATTTCTTAACTTCGAGCACTCACTCCTGAAGTGCCCGACAGCTCCACATTCATAGCAGCCTCTCTGATTGCCGCCATTGATACCCGGGGTACCGAATTTACAGTCCTTGGCCAAATGACCACGACGTTTGCATTTTCCACAATGGGTTGGGCAGGGACCCTTATTGTGATGATAGGTGCATTGGGTGCAGAAAGGCTTTGTACCTGTGTAGCCCTTCCTTGACTCAACTCCTGCTACATATGCCTTGATGGTCTCGGGCTTCTTGGATTGTGAGCCCGTATTCTTCCCGGACTTGTCGTCCCATTTCCTCTTGTTTTCCCTGGCCTTGGCTTCGTTTCTCCGGGACACTTGATCCATAAGGTTGTTAGCCATTCTGATGGCGTCCTGAATGGTAGTTGGGTTGGAAGCAATGACATTGCCTTGAATTTGAGGAGCGAGTCGCCAAATGTAACGCTCGATTTTCTTGTATTCAGGGGTCACCATCTGAGGGCACATAATGCTTAGTTCGTGGAATCGGTTGGTGTACCCAGCTACATCCGTTCCTTTCATAGCCAGATTCCAAAACTCTGACTCCATCTTCTGTAGCTCATTTCTTGGGCAATACTCGTCGGTCATCATTTGTTTCAACTCGGTCCAGGCGAGTTGGTAAGCTGCATCAATCCCCACAGACTGGGTATACGAGTTCCACCATGTCAAGGAGCTGTCTTGCAGAGTGTGGGTGGCGAATTTCACCTTGTCTCCTTCAATGCATCCGCTAACACGGAAGACAGACTCCAACTTTTCGAACCATCGTACTAATCCGACGGCACCTTCAGTTCCATTGAAGAATCGGGGCTTGCAACTCAAAAACCCCTTAATTCCACAACCCGTTGGGTGGGTTTCAGTTCCTCCCGTGGTGCGGCTAGCACCACCACCTCCATTGGCTGAACTGTTTCAGTTGGTCTCATATGTGGCTATAGCGGCGGCCACTCTTTGTGCAACTAGTTCCTCGATTTCTGCAGCGTTCATAGCTCTTCATGGCGGCATTATCTTAAAGTTTAAAGAAAAGAGCATAGTGTAAGAAGTTGAATCTTAAAGATTTAAATTTTCTTAAGGCACAACACTATAATCATCAAACACAATTTCATAATTAACTTGCAATATTCATTAATCATTCATAACATTCTTACAATGGGTGGGTTATTACCCGAAAATTTTTTTCCTACACTATTACATAATATTTTTCCTAACATTACCAAGATAGATAAAGGGTACTAAGTGTGGGAGTGATCAGGGGTCTGTCCCTTCTCCAACGCGTTGAGGCGCTGAGCTAGCTCCTCGTTCCGAGCCTCACTTTCGGCTAGTCGCTGCCGAAGCTCATTCAGGCCATCCTGTTGGATGGTGAGGGATGCTGGTTAACCCAGTATAAATTGGAATTCTGAATCTCATCCCGCTCCAGATGGGAAGTCAATTCTCCAATATCCTGGTTAAGTAACCGAATTTGGAGGTCATGTCGGGAAGAACTTGCTACTAGCAGGGGTACGGTCTGGTTAGCCGTCTCCTGGGTGAGTGGTGGGATTGGTGCGGAGGATGGTCCTCCTACCTCGAACTGGGAAGGGATTCCTTCCTCTTGTCTCCACTCACGGAGAGTCTCAGGCATCCAGCCCCATCTTCGGGCGTCTACCCGTCGGTGTTGTGGTGGGGGATTTGGTTGGGGGGTCGAGATGGGAATAGACTCCCGCCTCGGTGTGATCACCCTCATTCGGGATGTATACAACATCTTTGGGCCGTTTGGGTAGGGACAGTACGGCTTGAATGATGGCACCGCTGGGTGGCATGGTGTGCGGGCGGGGATCGCCGGGGAAGGTGGATCTACCCTGGCGTTGTCCTCTTCCATCGGTTCTTCTTCGTCTGATTAGTGACCCCTCCCGTTCCAGTGATATGTCCTCCCTTGTTCCCAGCGAATGATATGAATCCCTTGTTCCATCCCTTGAAGTCTATGAGAAGACTCCTTTCCCCAGTCATGTGACGAGAGCAACCACTGTCGACGAACCATTTCTTTCTTAGACCTGTAGTTAGATCCTGCACATGAAAGAAAACAAGGTAGTTATCACGGGGAACCCAAGCCATGACTGACTTGTCTTATCCACATACGTGAACTCCTTCAAATATGTGAAGACCACCCCTTACAGGGCAGTTCTCACTAGTCTAGGTCCCACATCATGCAATACGATATCAATCAAACTAAGATAGAGTAATTAATTGCGGAATATTAAATTACTGTACAAATTATTAGGATTTAAGTTTAATACAGATTACCGATTTTAAATTAAACTTATAAAGGGTACTTTCTAATCTAGTTCATGTCATCAGATAATCAATTCAATCTACCCATACCACCACAGTTTCATCTGCCAATCAGTACCGAAATATTTTGTTGAGTAGTGGTCAATGAAAACTTCGACTTGATTCTTTGTAGACCTAAGAACTAGGTCCGGCAGGTGACTTTCCTTTGCCTTTACCTGTAAAATTATAATGCAACATCTGTAAGCAAAGCTTAGTGAGTTTATAGATTTTCAATATTAACATGCGTGTCAAGCGGAGTCATAAATCTAAGCATGATATGTCTTGGCTGCCGCTACAGCCCTCATGATTGAGATATAGAATCATAGAATCGGATGATGTTCAAGCCACACTCACGCTTAAATCGTGGGGATCAGCCACATACTGGGCTAGCTACCAGTAAGTCAATATGGCAGAACATCGGAGGTCATTACCAAGTTCATAAGAATTGGTGAAATAGCCAGGTCTAGAACAATAGACCATCAAGGCTAGTCAAGCTGAATCAATATATATGTCAAATGTCTGATCAATAGTGAAAGCATATGTCTTAGAAGTCATGATAGCAATGAATCATAAGGCAAAGTCTGAAGCAATAATAAATGCAATATAAAAAGATAATCAAATAGCTATCATGATCCACTGGGCAGCACCCATCCATGGTGTGCACAGGTCTCATTCCAGCTGATAAAGTGAATGTCAATAAATCTATCAGCAACAATATATCTCAATCGGATCTATGCATGTTCAATCTGAATATCTATAACTCACAGTGTTGGGTCTTTATCAAACAAATGTAAAATCTGCCACCTGAGTTATCTCAGGATTTTATCTCAATCTATTCTCTGTCAAATCAAATCTGACCCGCTTTATAAATCTTTAAATCTTTGTTCAGGATTTCACTGAAGCTGTCCAAAATTTATCATATCAAATCATATTAATATCATCGTCTTTTATATTTAAATCTTTATTTTATCTGATTCTGATAGCTTGTTTGTTCATAACTCATTTAATATTCTCAAAAGGTCGGTACATATATACATATATATAGAATTTGTGAGTTTTATCATAACCATATTATACTTTTAATTATAATAGGTTGTTTAATAACTTAATCTTAGGCTAGGAACAAAATCATACTTTCATACATATTCGAATCTAGGATGATAGATTCGAACATATACATTCGAGTTTGGGGTATTAGATTCGAAACACCTATCATTCGAATCTAATGGCTTAGATTCGAAGCACATACAAAATAGATTCTAGGGAATAGATTCGAATTAGTGATATAGATTCAAGCCATCCATAGATTCGAACCATACATAGGTTCGAAACCCACACACAACTCGAGTCTAAGGATACAGAATCGAAGCATAGCCATTCGAATCTAATGGCTTAGATTCGAAATTCACTCATTCGAATCTGTTCTTAACATTCTCGAATCTGATCATATTTACAACTCTAAAACATGGATTTCTAAGGCATAAATCACAAATATGATCAATATTAAACCTATGTTCGATTATATTATACTTATTCTAGTTAAACTCCATAAAAATAGCTTTTAAATTTCATAATATTAATAGATTCGAAAATACCGGAATATATATAAAAACGTAAAAATATAAAATCTTACCTCAAATTCGTATGAAATCACGCAGAAGATAGTATATTCGTGTAGTATTCTCCGAGATCTTCCTAACGGTATATATATCTTGATAATCGGACGGTCGGTTTGGAAGAAATTTTAGAGAGAAGGTAGAGAGAGAGTAGAGAGAGAAAGTTAGAGAGAGAGAGTAGAGAGAGAGAGAATCTGAATTTTTGAATATAAATCACGTTTATATACTTCATCTAGTGATATTTGCTAGCTAACCTACTTTCATTTTTGTATATTATATCTCTTTTATTTAATTTTCTTTAATAATTTATTAATTCATAAATATAAATATTTATATAATTTAATTAAATATTTCATTACTTAATTAAATTATAATTCAAATAATGTAACATTATTACATTATCGGCTCAAAATATTACTGAATTTACGACTAGTTCAAAATTAGGTTGTTACAGAATGGGCTCCACCACGCACAAACTTCGTCCCCGAAGTTAGCTATGTTCGAACAGACTTGGATAAGTAGCTTTCATAACATCTCTTGATTCCCAAGACTGATGCGAACCTTTGTGGTGTTTCCACTGGACGAGCACCATCTGTATCTCTTTATTCCGAAGCTTTTTAGTCTTCGAGTCCAGAATACGTTCTGGCTCTTCAACCACGCGAAGCTTCTCATCAATCTGCAGGTTAACATGTGGTATCTGAACTTCCCTTTTGTCAGCTAAACTCTTTCTCAAATGACTGACATGAAATACAGGATGTATTCCAGCTAAGTCAGCTGGTAGTTCAAGACAATAAGATTGATTTCCAATCTTTTCCACAATCTTGAACGGACCAATGAATCTTGGAGCTAGCTTGTTTCTCTTTATGAATCTCACCACATTCTTCATTGGGGATACTTTCAACATCACCCAATCGTTAACCGCAAAGCTTATTGATCTATGTCGATTATCATAATATGACTTCTGTCTGCTTTGAGCTTCGAGTATGTTCCTTCTGACGAGTTGAATCTTTTCGTGAGTCAACTGTAGAAGGGCAGGACCCGCTATTGGTGATTCGCCTGTTTCGCGCCAACAGGTAGGAGTTCTGCACTTTCTTCCGTACAAAGCTTCAAAAGGAGCCATCTTGATTGTAGAATGATAACTGTTATTGTATGAAAATTCGACCAACGGCAAGTGGTCATCCCAGTTACCACCTAAATCAAGAACGCAGGCACGAAGCATATCTTCAAGAGTTAAGATAGTACGCTCACTCTGGCCATCTGCATTTGGATGATAAGCAGTACTCATAGAAATCCGAGTACCCATCCCTTCTTGTAGTGCTTGCCAGAATCTGGATGTGAAGCGACTATCACGATCAGATACGATAGACTTCGGCACACCGTGACGAGAAATAATTTCAGAGATATACAGCTGTGCCAATCTATCGAGAGAATATGTTTCTTTCATCGGAATGAAATGTACTGATTTCGTTAATCGGTCAACGACTACCCAGATGGAGTCGTGCTGTCTTTTGGTCTTTGGCAGCTTCATAATGAAGTCCATTGGTATATGCTCCCACTTCCATTCAGGAACTGGCAGTGGTTGCATATCCCCGAAGGGTTTCTGGTGCCTTAACCATCTGACATACTTTACAGCTTTCAACACATTTTCCGATGTCTTTCTTCATTCCTGGCCACCAATAGTCAGCTTTCAGATCAAAGTACATCTTTGAGCTGCCAGGATGAACAGATAACTTGGACTGATGAGCTTCGGATAGAAGAGTGCTACGGATTGAACCATACTTAGGAACCCAGATTCGGTTTCCCTTGAGACAGTGAAGTCCCAAATGGTTCAGAGTCAGAAATTGTAGTTGCCCTTTTAGATTTTCAGAATCTATGTTCTCTTCTTTCAATGCTTCAGCTTGAGCAACTCGAATATCTTCAATAAGATTAGAAGAGAATATAACTGGAGTTAGGGCATAACAGCACTTTTCTGGATATACTTTTCTACTCAACGCATCCGCGACAACATTTGCTTTGCCGGGATGATATAAGATCTCGCAGTCATAATCCTTGATAAGCTCCAAGGATCGACGCTGTTTCATATTCAGATCTTTTTGAGTGAAAAAGTATTTGAGACTCTTATGATCGGTGTAGAGCTGACACTGAGTCCCATATAGATAATGACGCCAGATCTTCAGTGCAAAGGTAACAGCAGCCAACTCAAGATCATGAGTTGGTGCACTTTTCTCGTAGTCTTTCAATTGCCTTGAAGCATAGGCAATGACTTTTCCCCTTTGCATTAAAACACATCCTAAGCCAGTACCAGATGCGTCGCTGTAAACGACAAAATCATCATTGCCTTCTGGCAAGGCTAGGATCGGCGCTTGAATCAACTTTTGCTTCAGAATATCGAATGCCTCTTGCTGTTTATCGGTCCAAACGAAAGGAGTATTCTTTCGTGTTAGCATTGTAAGCGGCACAGCAATCTTTGAGAAGTCCTTTATGAATCGCCGATAATAACCGGCCAATCCAAGGAAACTTCGGATTTCTGAGGCATTACGAGGCGTTTGCCATTTCTGAACGGCCTCGACTTTTGAAGGATCAACGGAAATTCCTTCGCCAGAAACAACATGGCCAAGGAACTGGATCTATAAGAATTAAGATAGAAATTCAAATTCTGAGGTGAATCATAGAATAGTTAAGGAAACAGCTCAAGACTTAAATAATAGAAATTATACCTGTCTGAGCCAGAATTCGCATTTAGAAAACTTTGCATAGAGTCTTTCTTTTCTTAATAACTCTAGCAATTGCCGCAGATGAATAGAATGATCAGCCTCCGTTTTGGAGTAAATCAGAATATCGTCTATGAATACGATAACTGATTTATCCAACATTGGTCTGCACACGCGATTCATGAGGTCCATGAACGCCGCTGGTGCATTTGTTAAACCGAACGGCATCACGAGAAATTCGTAATGACCGTATCTTGTACGGAAGGCTGTCTTTGGAACATCTTCTTCTCTGACTTTTAACTGATGATACCCAGATCGGAGATCTATTTTCGAAAAGTAACTGGCTCCTTGTAACTGATCAAACAGATCATCGATTCTGGGCAGAGGATACTTATTCTTTATTGTAACCTTGTTCAACTCGCGGTAGTCGATGCACATACGGAAAGTTCCGTCTTTCTTTTTAACAAATAGTACTGGTGCACCCCACGGAGAAGAACTCGGTCGAATAAACCCCTTCTCCAACAGCTCTTGCAGTTGCTTTGACATTTCCTGCATTTCTGCAGGTGCAAGTCTGTATGGAGCTTTCGCAATAGGAGCCGCACCAGGAACCAAGTCAATACTGAACTCGACTTGTCGTTCCGGTGGCACACCAGAAATATCGTCAGGAAATACGTCTGGGAACTCACAGACGATAGGAATATCGGATAAAGGTTTCTTTTCAGAACTGGACTCAGATAGAGTATAACAAAGGTAAGATTCGTGACCTTTAGACAAGTATTTGTGAGCCTTTTCTACAGATATAAAGCAATGCGCACCTTTCCGCTTCTCGCCCTTGATCTCAAGTACTCGGCCGTCTGAAGATTTGATTCTGATTACTCGTCGGTTACAGATAATTGTGGCCTCGTTGTTCATTAGCCAATCCATGCCGATGATGACATCAAATTCTTTTAAAGGAATCGGGATGAGGTCGAGATTGAATACGATGTTATCAACAAGTAGTGTGCAGTTTCGATATACAGAATCAGCCATAACATAGCTGTTACTGGCTGTCTCAATGTCAAGTACAACAGGAAGCTTCGATGGGAACTTAGATAATCTTGATGCAAAAGAAGTCGATATGAAAGAACGACTTGCGCCAGAATCAAATAATACGCGAGCAGGTATCGTATTTAACAGAAACGTACCGGTGACTACGTCAGGTGTTTCTCTCGCCTCTTCAGCCGTTATTTGGAACGCACGTGTCCTTGCAGTTGGTGTTGCAGCAGAACTTTTAACTGTCGACCCTCCAGCTGATGACTGTGGCTGATAACGTGGTCCGCTACGACACTGATACATGAAGTGCCCTCTCTTTCCACATTTCGCACATCCACGTCCCTGCTGTGGACATTCTTCACTACTATGACCGATCATGTTACACGCGAAGCAAGTAACGTCATCCGGATTACATAGTCCCATGTGAGACTTTCTGCATCTCTTGCAGAATCGCGGCTCGTTTGTCAGTGAGTAGGCTTGCGCTTTCGGTTGTGAACTATGCTGATAGGATTGCTGAGACTGAGATTTATTTGGCTTAAAGAATCTGCCAAATCGCTGTTTCTTTGGAGGAGACGGATTCATCGGGTTAGTAGACGGAGCGTATAGCTGATCGCCGTACTCTAAGTAACCTCGCTCGATTTGTCTAGCCGCTTCTACCATTTCCAAGTAACTCTTGTATTTGATCGCGCTCATGGGATGTCTGTATCTAGGATTGAGTCCTACACGAAACCTATTTATTTTCCTTTCCTCGGTTGCCACTTGGTAAGAAGAGTAGCCACATAATCTCGAAAATTCGTGTTCGTATTCATCTACAGTCTTCGTTCCCTGAGTCAGTTGCATTAATTGGACTTCCATCTTATCTCGCTGGTCGACCGGGCAGTATTTCGCATTGAACATTTCAAGAAACTGCTCCCATTCTAAAGTCTGAATCACCTCCTCACCATAGATACTTCGCTGGGTTTTCCACCAGGCACGTGCAGCTCCCACAAATAGTGCAGACGCATAGCTTACTTTCTTAGAATCTAAACAGTCAGAGATTCTAAAAATATCTTCCGTATGACTGATCCAATCCATCGCCTGAATTGGATCTACAGTACCCTCGAAGTTCAGAGCACCGCTCGCTTTAAAATCTTTAAATTTGCAGCCTTTTGGCTGAGCTATTTGGGTTTCTGGATTTGAATTATCAGAATCAGATTCTTCATTCTGGACTTGCTTATCTTTTCGCTTATTTTTCTTATCATTACGTCTTTTAGCTTCGGCCTCATCTCTGGCCTGAAACTGTGCTTGCATAATCTTATTCTGTTGTTCTGAGTGTTGTGCTAGTAATTGTTGCATCATCTCAAACATTTGTTGTGGGGTCATGTTGCTTGGTATGTCACCTGATCCTGATCCTGACATCTTCTACTGAAAACTAAAATCAATTAACTATCAGTTTATAGACTTAGATCTATGTACCCTTTTTCCCATCCTAATAGTCTGTACATCCTATCTCAGTTCAAACCACCTAAATGATTGATACATATGTATTGCTTCAGTTTGAGATCAAGTATACTTACGTAATACTTGATTCACTCAAACTAGTTCTCTGATACCATCCTGTGAAGACCACCCCTTACAGGGCAGTTCTCACTAGTCTAGGTCCCACATCATGCAATACGATATCAATCAAACTAAGATAGAGTAATTAATTGCGGAATATTAAATTACTGTACAAATTATTAGGATTTAAGTTTAATACAGATTACCGATTTTAAATTAAACTTATAAAGGGTACTTTCTAATCTAGTTCATGTCATCAGATAATCAATTCAATCTACCCATACCACCACAGTTTCATCTGCCAATCAGTACCGAAATATTTTGTTGAGTAGTGGTCAATGAAAACTTCGACTTGATTCTTTGTAGACCTAAGAACTAGGTCCAGCAGGTGACTTTCCTTTGCTTTTACCTGTAAAATTATAATGCAACATCTGTAAGCAAAGCTTAGTGAGTTTATAGATTTTCAATATCAACATGCGTGTCAAGCGGAGTCATAAATCTAAGCGTGATATGTCTTGGCTGCCGCTACAGCCCTCATGATTGAGATATAGAATCATAGAATCGGATGATGTTCAAGCCACACTCACGCTTAAATCGTGGGGATCAGCCACATACTGGGCTAGCTACCAGTAAGTCAATATGGCAGAACATCGGAGGTCATTACCAAGTTCATAAGAATTGGTGAAATAGCCAGGTCTAGAACAATAGACCATCAAGGCTAGTCAAGCTGAATCAATATATATGTCAAATGTCTGATCAATAGTGAAAGCATATGTCTTAGAAGTCATGATAGCAATGAATCATAAAGCAAAGTCTGAAGCAATAATAAATGCAATATAAAAAGATAATCAAATAGCTATCATGATCCACTGGGCAGCACCCATCCATGGTGTGCACAGGTCTCATTCCAGCTGATAAAGTGAATGTCAATAAATCTATCAGCAACAATATATCTCAATCGGATCTATGCATGTTCAATCTGAATATCTATAACTCACAGTGTTGGGTCTTTATCAAACAGATGTAAAATCTGCCACCTGAGTTATCTCAGGATTTTATCTCAATCTATTCTCTGTCAAATCAAATCTGACCCGCTTTATAAATCTTTAAATCTTTGTTCAGGATTTCACTGAACCTGTCCAAAATTTATCATATCAAATCATATTAATATCATCGTCTTTTATATTTAAATCTTTATTTTATCTGATTCTGATAGCTTGTTTGTTCATAACTCATTTAATATTCTCAAAAGGTCGGTACATATATATATATATATATATAGAATTTGTGAGTTTTATCATAACCATATTATACTTTTAATTATAATAGGTTGTTTAATAACTTAATCTTAGGCTAGGAACAAAATCATACTTTCATACATATTCGAATCTAGGATGATAGATTCGAACATATACATTCGAGTTTGGGGTATTAGATTCGAAACACCTATCATTCGAATCTAATGGCTTAGATTCGAAGCACATACAAAATAGATTCTAGGGAATAGATTCGAATTAGTGATATAGATTCAAGCCATCCATAGATTCGAACCATACATAGGTTCGAAACCCACACACAACTCGAGTCTAAGGATACAGAATCGAAGCATAGCCATTCGAATCTAATGGCTTAGATTCGAAATTCTCTCATTCGAATCTGTTCTTAACATTCTCGAATCTGATCATATTTACAACTCTAAAACATGGATTTCTAAGGCATAAATCACAAATATGATCAATATTAAACCTATGTTCGATTATATTATACTTATTCTAGTTAAACTCCATAAAAATAGCTTTTAAATTTCATAATATTAATAGATTCGAAAATACCGGAATATATATAAAAACGTAAAAATATAAATTCTTACCTCAAATTCGTATGAAATCACGCAGAAGATAGTATATTCTGTTGGGAAATAGTTTAAGTATACTCAAACTGTTAGTTTAGGCTTCTCAGACTGTTAGTAGATTTTCTATGTAAGTACAAAGTTCATGCTGCTAGTTGAAGAAACTCGAGCTGCCAGTGTAAAAGTTCAAGCTGCCAGAGCAAAACAACTCAAGCTGCTCAGTTCATGCTGTCAAGTCATTCAAGCTGCTCAACAGTTTTATAAACAGAATGTGCTGATTTTCAGGGAAGATATCTACAAGAAGATTCCAGCATATCTACTATCAGAGAAGTCATAGTCCTTCAAGGAAACACGTCCATAAAGCAATATAAATACATATAATAGGTCTTTCTATTGTATAAGAGTTTCTGCATATTTTGAGTCTGTAATTGCTTTATTGTCAAGTTTTCTTAAGCCTCTAAGGTTGTAAAACTCTAAGAACAGTCTGTGTTCTTCGTCTAATCAAAACAGATTAGAGGTGATTGTAATCAGTAAATTCAGCAATACAAACAGTCTTGATTACTTCTTATGTTTTATGCTATTATTGATTCTGAAAGTTTTTGTCAAAATAATTAAGTGTTATTCCGCAAACTTCTTAATTAAACTTTGATTCAAAGCAAGATTATTGATTTATACTCTGATAAATTCAAATCAGTTAATCTTGGTTATTCATAATTTTCATAATTTTTAGATCCTGACAAGTGGTATCAGAGCCACAGGTCGTTCTTTGTTTTTCAAAGTCGAAAACTTTCTTTCAAATTATTAATCTTTTCCAATGGAATTTGAAAATAGCAGCAGTGGATCTGGGCAAGGACTCAAAGTGCCTATGCTCAAGCCCACTGAGTTTGAGATGTGGAAACTCAGGATTCAACAGCATATTCAATTCATTGATTATGCTATATGGGAAGCTGTTGAATTCCCTCCTGCAGTTGATCCAGAACTTGATGCTGAGGGAAAACCAGTCAAAACCCCTCCAAAAACTGAACTTGAAAGGAAGGCTAGAATGAATGAAGTGAAAGCACTCACATTACTACAGATAGCCATTCCTAATGCTTATAAACATCAGTTTAAAAACTTTTATACTGCTCACTCTCTTTGGAATGCCTTAGAGAAGAGGTTTGCTGGTAATGCAAGTACCAAAAGAAATCAAAAGGACCTCTTGAAACAGCAGTATGAAAACTTTTCTGGTGGCAAGAATGAAAACCTCACTCAAATCTTTGACAGGTTCAACAAACTGATAAGTGAACTGGAAAGTGCAAGGGTCAATCTGGATCAAGATGAAGTCAACAGAAAGTTTCTCAGATCTCTTGGAGAAGAATGGACAGTCTATGCTGCACAGTGGAGAACAAAAGACACACTTGATGAGATAGAATTGGATGATCTATACAACAGTCTAAGAGGGTTTGAGACTGAAATTGATGCTAAAAAGAAATCCTTTTCTTATAATCACAACACTGCTCTTTTGTCCTCTGAAAAATCTAATAACTGTGATTCTTTTTCAGGTGGTGATGGCAATTCTGCTGAAACTCATTATGAAGCTTTTGTTGCCAATGATGGATTATTTGCTCTAAATGTTGAAGACTTGGAACAAATCCATCCTGATGATCTTGAAGAGATGGATTTAAAGTGGCAACATGCAATGCTGACCATGAGAGCCAAAAGATTCCTGAAAAGAACTGGAAGGACCAACTTTCAAGCCAAAACAGATGGCAAACCATCTTTTGATAAATCAAAAGTGGAATGCTATAAATGCCATAATCTTGGTCACTTTGCCAGAGAATGTAGATCTCAAGGTCAACAACCATCAAGGACTTCACAGCCCATCCAAGCTTCCTCATCAACAGCACTTGTCTCTCAAGAAGACAATGTGTTTGACTGGAGTGATCAGACAGAGGAAGAATTCCAAAATCAAGCACTGATGGCAGAAACCTCAAATGTCTCCTCAACTGAACTCCCATCTGAGGTAAATTCTAAACTCGGCTCTCAATCATGCAAAAATATGGTTAAAAAGTACAGAGATCATAATGAGAGCATGTGCAAAACTCTAGCTAAGATGGAAGAAAGGAGATATGAATATATGCAAGCCATAGAAGATCTGGAAAAACAGATCAATGACTATAAGGATAATGAGCTTCAAATGGGGTATGATAGAAACTATCATGAATGGGAGAAAAAGGAACTCAATAAGAAAATAGAATCTTTGAATAAAAAGGTAGAAGAAACTGAACAGAAGGTGTTAGAGGCTAATGAGAAACTGAATCTGTTAACATAGATTTAGGTAACTTCAAGTTAGCAAATCAAAAGCTAGAACACCTAATGGAAGTTCAATTCAAAGATAGAGTCAAATCTCAGTCAATCCCAAAGAAGGAATAGGATACAGAGCTACTCCACCTCCATATAATAACAAGTACATTCATCCAATGAGTGAAGTTGCTGATAGACTTGTCAATGAACCATTAGATGAGTCTATGACTATTGTAGATCCTATCCTTGATAGCAGTCCTGAACCAAAGGAAGATAACAGTCAAAATAGATAAGAGTCTAGAGACTGTGACACAAAGAGTGCACCCATAGAAGTCCAAGTTCCCAGTAAGAAAGGAAAAGAGAAGATGAGTGTATGCAATGCTACTCCACAAGTTTCTGTACATTCTAACTGTAACACTGCATCTTCATCAAAAGGAACTAAAAGAGGTAAAACTGTTTCTATCTGCACATGCCAAAAGCATGGTGTTCAAAAGTTT
Organism: Centrapalus pauciflorus; assembly: GCA_020465985.1. Classification (NCBI taxonomy): domain Eukaryota; kingdom Viridiplantae; phylum Streptophyta; class Magnoliopsida; order Asterales; family Asteraceae; genus Centrapalus; species Centrapalus pauciflorus. The sequence continues at coordinate 40,948 of JAANYP010004670.1, forward strand.
CCTAAACAACAGCAGGTAAGAGGAAACCAGAGAAACAAGAACCAGAAATTGACAGAAAAGTCTGGTGTTCCAATTCAAACTGTCAAAAAATGCTTTCACTGTGGAAGGAAGAATCACTTAGCCAAGGATTGTTTTTACAAACCAGCTGTTGCAAAACAGACTGTGCATCACACAAAATCAAATCCTAAACAGGCAAAGCACTCAAAAGTGAAAACTTCCACAGCAGCTCCAAAGAGAACAGTTGATCACAGATTCTCAAAAGTTAATAAAAAACAGTCCACACATCAAAAACAAGTTTTGGCAAAGCCTAAATCAAGTTTTAAACAAATATGGTGTGTCAAGGACAAATCTGTTGCTCAAACTGCTAATGCAAAAGATCAGACTGCTAAGTCAAAATCTGATGCTGGTAGTGCAAAAAGTGAAACTGTTAGCACTACAAGCACAGCTCAAGCTGCTGAGCACCAAACTGGAGCTGCTAGTGAATCATCTGAGACTGTCAGAAGAAAAGATGATCAAAATAATTGGATACCTCATATCATCACTAAATACTCTCCAAAGACTCCATCAGTAGATCTCACTAAATACAAAAAGTCAAAAACAGTTTTTAGTTATGTCAATGTACAAGGCCAACCCAAAACCAATTTGGTTTGGGTTTACTCCACTACTAACTAAGCTGTTATTTGTGCAGGGCAACCACAGGTCTCCTCATAGGACAAGATGGCATCTGGACAGTGGATGCTCTAGGCACATGACAGGCAATTCTGAATACTTGTCAAATTTCAAAGGATTTGATGGAGGTTTTGTTGCATTTGGAGGCAACTCAAAAGGAGGTAAGGTTACAGGTAAAGGTACTGTAAATGCAGGCAACATGACATTCCATGATGTTTTGTATGTTGAACAGCTTAAGTACAATTTATTGAGTGTCTCTCAAATCTGTGAAAAACAAAACATTGTTCTGTTCACAGATTCTGAGTGCATTGTTCTTTCAAAGGATTTCAAAATTCCTGAAAATCTTGTTTTACTTAGAACACCAAGAAAGGACAATGTTTACTGCCTGGACACAGCTCTCTTGACTAAATCAAATACTTTAAGTTGTTTAATATCCAAAGCATCATCAAATGAGTCTGCTCTCTGGCATAGAAGGATGTGTCACATGAACTTCAAGTCCATGAATGATTTAGTTAAAAAGAATCTGGTAAGAGGATTACCACAAAAGGAGTTCATCTGTGATGATCATTGTGTAGCTTGTCTTAAAGGTAAGCAACACAAATCTTCTCATAAGGCCAAAGAAGTAAATTCAATCTCATCTGTTCTTCAGTTGTTACATATGGATCTATTTGGTCCAACATCTGTTTTGAGTTTGAATAAAAGGGCATACTGTTTAGTCATTGTTGATGATTTCACCAGATTTACTTGGGTTTACTTTCTTAGGTCCAAAGATGAAACTGCTGAGCTTGTTAAGTCTTTTATCCTTAAGATAGAAAACCAATCCAATTCCAAAGTTAAGGTGATAAGATCAGACAATGGAACTGAATTTAAAAATCAAATTCTAAACAGTTTCTGTGAGTCCAAAGGTATTGCTAGACAATACAGTGCACCAAGAACACCACAGCAAAATGGTGTAGCTGAAAAAAGAATAGAACATTAATTGAGGCTGCTAGAACAATGTTAGCTGACTCTAATCTGCCTATGACTTTCTGGGCAGAAGCTGTTAATACAGCCTGTAGGATACTCAAATCAAAGCAAAGCCTATAGAGTATACAACAGAGTGTCTAAAACCATTGAAGAAAGTGCCAATGTTGAATTTAATGAAAATACTGCTAACATCAAAGGCACTGGTCCTGATTGGTTATTTGATTTAGATACACTAACAAATTCTCTGAGCTTTGCTGAGTTTACTACAGAAGCTGATGCATACAGGGTTGAAGCTGCTAACGCAAATTCTCATGCTGCCAATACAATTTCTCATGCTGTTGGCACAAAGTTTCAGACTGCTGCAGATTCAACAAGTTGGGATGACTTTACCACTCTACCACTTCTGTCATGTGATCCTCCAGGGGTCCTGAGCACTCAACATGATGCAAATCCAGACACTGAAGTGCCATTCCCAAGTCCTGACAGCACAACTCAAACACAAAAGGAAACAGCTCCAGTTTCTAGGCTAGCAGTCCCAACAGCTTCTCAAACTGTTAGCCTAGAAACTCATGCTGTTCCAGAAAATGAACCATTCACTGGTTCTGATGGAGATGACACAAACCTTGGAACGTCCTTCCAAACAGAGAGAGAGCCCACACTAAGAGTTCATAAGTATCACCCTCTCAATCAAATACTGGGTGATCCAAGTACTCCTGTTCAAACAAGGAAGATGGTCCACAATGAGACTGCTGCTGCTGAACAAGCAGTTCCAGAATTCAGCCTAGCTGCTTTTGAACATGCCTGCTTCATGTCTCAACTAGAACCTAAAAAGGCATCAGAAGCACTAAAAGACTAATCCTGGATTGAAGCTATGCAAGAAGAGCTTTTACAGTTTAAAATTCAGAATGTATGGACTCTGGTGGATCTTCCTAAAGGTAAGAGAGCAATAGGTACAAGGTGGGTGTTCAGAAACAAGAAGGATGAGAGAGGGATAGTCATCAAGAACAAAGCAAGACTAGTAGCACAAGGGTACACTCAAGAAGAGGGAATAGATTATGATGATGTTTTTGCTCCAGTAGCAAGAATTGAAGCCATCAGACTATTTCTAGCATATGCAAGTTTCAAAGGCTTTAAAGTGTATCAAATGGATGTTAAGTCTGCTTTCTTGTATGGGACAATTGAAGAGGAAGTGTATGTGTGTCAACCTCCTGGTTTTGAAGACTACAAGTATCCAGACAGGGTGTACAAGCTAGACAAAGCTCTCTATGGTCTTCACCAAGCCCCCAGAGCATGGTATGACACACTGTCATCATATCTTCTACAGAATGGATTCAAGAGAGGCACTCTGGACAAAACACTTTTCACTAAATCCATCAAAGCTGAGATTCTTCTTGTCCAGATCTATGTTGATGACATCATTTTTGGCTCAACTAATGATAAGTTGTGCAAAGATTTTGAGGCCCTAATGCACAAAAAGTTTCAAATGAGTTCAATGGGGGAACTCACATTCTTTCTAGGGCTGCAGGTCAAACAGAAGCCTACTGGTCTATTCATAAGTCAATCAAAGTATGTCAAAGACATACTGGAAAAGTTTGGCTATCAAGACACAAAGGTTGCAAGCACTCCAATGGATCCTCATAAACAGCTCCATACAGACAAAGATGGCATAGATGTGGACATTCATCTATACAGATCCCTTATAGGATCTCTCATGTATCTAACATCTTCTAGACCTGATATAATGTTTGCTGTTTGTGTGTGTGCCAGGTTTCAATGTTCACCAAAGGATTCTCACTTGGTTGCTGTTAAGAGAATTTTCAGATACCTTAAAGGCCAACCACATTTAGGCCTCTGGTATCCCAAAGACTCTCCTTTTGAACTAACTGCATATTCTGACAGTGACTATGGTGGTTGCAACATTGACAGAAAATCCACAACTGGTGGATGTCAATACTTAGGAGCAAGACTGGTCTCTTGGCAATGCAAGAAACAAACAACTGTCTCCACATCATCCACTGAAGCAGAATACGTAGCAGCTGCAAGCTGCTGCTCCCAGGTAATGTGGATTCAAAATCAGCTAAGAGACTATGGTATGAATTTCTTATCCACTCCTATTTATATTGACAATTCAAGTGCCATTAGCATTGTGCAAAACCCAGTGAAATTCCCAAAAACCAAGCATATAGAAATCAGATTTCACTTCATCAGAGATTGTAATGAAAAGAAGTTAATCCAAGTTACCAAAATACATACTGATGATCAGCTAGCTGATCTATTTACAAAACCTTTTGATGTAGGAAGGTTCACTTTCCTAATATCAAACATTGGTATGGTAAACATGGATTAATTGATTTTTATTTTTATCAACTCAATATGCTAATTTAAGGGGGAGACACTGTTCCATTGAAAATTTGCACAAATTTACACTAACAGCATGAGTCTTTTCTCATGCTGCTAGTTCATTTTCTCGGACTGCTAGTTATTTTCACTTGATCTGTCAAAGTGTGCAGGGTATTTAGGTAATTTTCAAATGTGTGCGCGGGACCTAACCTTTTCGAAACCTTTAAAGGTCCCAGTTTCGTTCAGTTGTAACTACCAGTTACATATTCTTCTTCCACGGCCTTCTGCTTTCTCTCTGAACGATACACACATTCTCTTCAAACCCTAAACCCTAAACCGTCGTTTCTTGATCAATGGAGTTCGTAAAAGAACACAACTGCCTCCCATACACCCTGAAACACACTGACCTTGAACCGTTCCATGAGATGATGGACTTCCTCAGGCACTCCCATATCCACTATGCCCTCAATATCAACCCCACTATATACATATCTCATATTGAGCAATTCTGGAATCATGCCTATGTTCAAACCATCAATGGAGTGCCTACCCTGACTTCCAAAATCGATGGTACTACCATCAATATCACCGAGGAGTCCATCAGACATCATCTGCATCTTCAAGATGCCACAGGTATAAAAGACCTATCTCTTACTGCTTTACACTTTGGTCTTCAAAATATCGGATATAGGGGCCCTGCTGATTCTTTTACTTTCTTGAAAGCACACTTTTCTCCTAAATGGAAATATCTTGTGCATATTATTCAGCAATGCTTAAGCCCCAAAAGAACTGGTTGGTCCGAATTTTCTTCAAATATTGCCACTGCCTTAGTGTGCTTTTCTACTGGCCAACAGTTCAATTTTTCAAATATGATCTTTCAAGGAATGTTAAGGCATCATTCCTTGAAGCATGGGAAATTTTTGATGTATCCTCGATTTTTGGCAAAAATAATTGCACACACCTGCACCACTTCTTCAAATTTACATAAGAGGATATATGTTTCCCATAGGCACTCACTATCTTCAATCAAAAGGTTGATAAAGCCAAGTGCCAATTTTGTTAGTATTGATGCTCCATTGCCCTCTGCAATGATGAACATCATCACAAGAAACAGAGGAGAGGGGCCTGAGCAGACACAGCCCAACATTACTGCTTCAACCCCAGGACCCGAACCCACTCCTCATGATACAGATATTACCTCTGATCCTTTTGAACAGCCCATACGCCCACTAAAATACTTATATAAAAGGAAAAGGGGACGAGGAGCTCCTTCCTCCTCCTCCCATAGACAAGAGCCATATATCCCTGTGCAGGAGGATCCTTCTGCACAGAATATCCAAAGGGAACCAATTGAGGACACTCCCAACCTCAATCAGGAGGTGAACATCTCTTCTGAGACTGTTCATATGGGTTTTGTGGCTGGCACTACTGATGTCTCTGCACAAGGGGCACAGGACAGGGCCAACATCTCTAAGACCACACCCATGGCAACAGCAAGTGTGCAAACACGAGCTGGAAGTCCCCAGTACCAAGAAAAGAGGGGCCCAGAGGTTTCTACTTCTGGTGTTAATGTCAGTGATAGACCACAAACACCCCTGGTGTTTTCTGATCTTGAGACTAGCCTGCAACTGATGCTCTTAACGGATCCAAAGCTGAAACCTGTTGTAACAATGTTGGAATACCAAATGTCCATCATTGCTGCACAGGGGGCACAAATTCATGCACTCAAACAGGCAGAAGCTGCTCACAATCAGAAACTGGCTAATCTACACAAAGGGTTTACTCTTTGTGGAAATAAGCTCATCAAACTAGAGCAGTTGATTCAAACCCATGTGGCAAAGGTTGTAGGTCCTTCTGACCAAACCAATGCTTCCAAAAAGGGGGAGAATCAGGAAGTTCCTGAACCAGTCCAAGCAGCTCCAACACCAACAGTCCAAGCAGCATCAACAGCTCCATCTTCTAGGCTAGCAGTCCCAACAGCTTCTCAAGCTGTTAGCCTAGAAACTCAAGCTGCTTCTACAAGAGCAACTGGAGTTGTTATTAGAGAAGGCAGTCAAGCTCCATCCAGTTCAGTCCAAGCTGCATCTTCTGCTACAAAAGATAAGGGCAAGGGTATTCTCATTGAGTCTCCAAAGCACAAATTTTCTTCCAGAGAAGCCCAGATTGCCTTTGATGCTGAGATTGCCAGAAAGTTAGCAGAAGAACAAGATCAGGCCTTAGACCAGCAAACCCATGCCCCAATGCAAGATGATGAAACCTTAGGAGATTACCTAAGAGGGTTTGTGGTTAAGCAAGGTGAAAGGAAGAGGAAGATGCCAACTGGGCATACCAAGGCTGAAAATAGAAGATTCTTGATCAATTTTGCCGTTGCAGCAGACATTCCAAAGAAAATTGCTCAGTCCATGAGTACTGAAAGGCTGCAGGAAATACATGATAAAGAAATGGAGAAAAGAAAGAAAACAAGAGTCTCTTCAGCAGTTCAGCCAGTACCAAAAGTTCAACCGTCCCAATCAGTCCAACCATCAACATTACCAGTCCATCCTGAAGCTGCCAATGCACCTGCTCCCACTAAGAAACCAGTCCAACCTGAAGCTGCCAATGCACCTGCTCCTACTGATCAACCTACTGTTTCTGTTCCATCATCTGTTAAGAGGGTGATCTTTCAGCACCATTTGCAAAAGGCTATGGAGATAGAAAAGTTGCTTGATCAACATGACTTCACAAAGCCAGAAATCAACTACTGGTTTGCTAAGTCATTGGATGAAAGGAACTTAAGGGTCAAGTTTGTGATAAGGAGAGAATCTGGACCAGAAGAGGAGTTTGATACATTCTGGCAGATGGTTCATAAGCTGACCAGGGATGAGCTGATTAAGATGTATCACATAGGATCTGTTTCTCAAGTTAGATCTGATCTTCCACAAGTAAAACAACTTATCAGAGATCTAAGTTCAGTTGCTGATCCTGAATTTGCAAGAAAAGAAGTGGAAGATGCTGAGAAGAAAGGGAAACAGATCAAGGAAGTTCATATTTTTGTCAAATCCAGAACTTACAGAGTCACATTCAAAGATGGATTTGGTATTTTCTTCAATCTCGAGTTCTATAATTTTTCAAAAGATATGCTGCTCCAAATAAAATCAGTTAGGATATCTTGTGATAAAGAATAGATGAAGAGAGAATTTTTGAAGGCTGTAGATCAAAAGCTTGCACAGTTGTAAGTTTTTGAAAGCCTTGGTTTGTAAATAACAGTTTACTTTTTCATTTCCTTATTTGTATAGAACTTAAAGTCATGTATAAAGAATTTAAGTTAGGGGGAGATTGTTGGGAAATAGTTTAAGTATACTCAAACTGTTAGTTTAGGCTTCTCAGACTGTTAGTAGATTTTCTATGTAAGTACAAAGTTCATGCTGCTAGTTGAAGAAACTCGAGCTGCCAGTGTAAAAGTTCAAGCTGCCAGAGCAAAACAACTCAAGCTGCTCAGTTTATGTTGTCAAGTCATTCAAGCTGCTCAACAGTTTTATAAACAGAATGTGCTGATTTTCAGGGAAGATATCTACAAGAAGATTCCAGCATATCTACTATCAGAGAAGTCATAGTCCTTCAAGGAAACACGTCCATAAAGCAATATAAATACATAGAATAGGTCTTTCTATTGTATAAGAGTTTCTGCATATTTTGAGTCTGTAATTGCTTTATTGTCAAGTTTTCTTAAGCCTCTAAGGTTGTAAAACCCTAAGAACAGTCTGTGTTCTTCGTCTAATCAAAACAGATTAGAGGTGATTGTAATCAGTAAATTCAGCAATACAAACAGTCTTGATTACTTCTTATGTTTTATGCTATTATTGATTCTGAAAGTTTTTGTCAAAATAATTAAGTGTTATTCCGCAAACTTCTTAATTAAACTTTGATTCAAAGCAAGATTATTGATTTATACTCTGATAAATTCAAATCAGTTAATCTTGGTTATTCATAATTTTCATAATTTTTAGATCCTGACATATTCGTGTAGTATTCTCCGAGATCTTCCTAACGGTATATATATCTTGATAATCGGACGGTCGGTTTGGAAGAAATTTTAGAGAGAAGGTAGAGAGAGAGTAGAGAGAGAAAGTTAGAGAGAGAGAGTAGAGAGAGAGAGAGAATCTGAATTTTTGAATATAAATCACGTTTATATACTTCATCTAGTTATATTTGCTAGCTAACCTACTTTCATTTTTGTATATTATATCTCTTTTATTTAATTTTCTTTAATAATTTATTAATTCATAAATATAAATATTTATATAATTTAATTAAATATTTCATTACTTAATTAAATTATAATTCAAATAATGTAACATTATTACATTATCGGCTCAAAATATTACTGAATTTATGACTATTTCAAAATTAGGTTGTTACAAAATACCCATCTCTCCTTTCAGGTGACTTAAGTGTTTGATTGAGAACCTGTTATGAAGCTGAGTGATTTAAATTAACTCTTGGCCTTTGGGTAGGCACTTGCTATTGAGACCTTGAATAATTTCTATTATAGGGCATTTTAGATTGATATCCCTGGGCTCTTCCTGGTGTCTGTTGTTTTAGAGGGGTGTGAGACCTAACTGGAGTGTAAGTTCTTCTAGGTGTTGTACTCCTATAAGATTGTTGTGGTCCTGACTTAGACTGATTAGGAACTCTATTAGGAGAATTTCTTCTAACCACTTCATTTGGTCAAACCGACACCGGTACTTGTCTAACAGCGGTCCTAGGTGTTGCAATCACATTCTTCTCAGTGTGTTGAGAACCACTTGTGCTAGCAACACTAGATACTGGTTTTTGTTGTTCTGGCTTTCCTACAACAGGTCTAGACTCTGGTTTAGAGGGTGTAGACGCCACCTTCTTGTATGGACAGCTAGACGCAACATGTCCCTTCTCATGACATCTAAAGCAAGACATCTTATCAATCTGCTTCTTATAGGTGCCCTTTGACTTTGGTGTCTCACTAGTGTTATTTTCTTTCTTTTCAACTATAGTGACTACTTCCTCTTGTTGATTATTAATTTCAGGCTTAGTCTCTCCTAGATTTTGGTCATAGAAGACTGCACAACCTTGATCTTCTTACTCTTAGAGTTAGTAGTAGAATCCTTAGTTGTTTTGTACTTATCAGATTTAGTTTCAGTTGTTACCTTTGACTCGACTGTTTCATCAGTTTTATCTTGAGGTTGAGACACATAGTTATTGTTGAGAGGAGGAGGACTCTCTTGATAACCTAATCCTACTGGTTTCTTAGACTGTCGTTGAGCATCTAAGATTTTTCCTAGATTTAGTGACGAGTTCCTAAACTTTTCCAACTTACTATTTACATCAGCAACTTTAACTTTTGAATCTGCTACCTCAACCTCCTTAATTGTAAGTTCTTTGGTTAAAGCCTCAACATGCTCTTACATAAGTTCTATCCTGACACATTGTTCACTTAATTTGTCTTCTGGAACTATAGTATCTTGAGCATCTGCTTTCAGCTTATTCCTAAGATCTTCCTTAATATCTAAGAGACTAGCATTATCTGATTTCAGTGATTGGATTTGAGCAGTTAAGTTATTATGTGTTTCTAAAACTAAGTTCAACCTATCATTCGAAGTAGCACATAAAACACATAAGTCACGAAATGTAAAAGAGTTTAGAATTACCATTTTGTGATCCGATTCCATGTTCGCCATTTATGCAGCAAACTCCAGAATGGTCTGATCATCTGACTTCTCCACTAACAGAGGACTTGTATCATTCTGCTTGGTGTCCTCTACCACTTCTTCTGCTCCAACATCCTTAGTCTCTGTTACTTCAGCCATGAAGGCTCTAGCATTTTTCTCCGGTTGAGTACTCCAATCGTACGTTCCATCCATCTGTCTATCAGATGTCACATTAGTTAACAGACCAGCGATGTTAGCTTGATTACCTGAACTACCAGACTGATATCTTCCCTGAGATTGAATCTGATAGGTTTCAACTTTGGGTCGTTCACACTCTCGTGCGAAGTGTCCTAATCCTTGACAATTATAGCACTTAACCTTGGATTTGTCGAACCCAACCTTGTTGTTGCCTACGCTCAGATTTCTCCCTATTCTTTTCATGAACCGCTTCACTCTCTGAGTCACCATGCCCAGTTGCCATTGAAGGTCCACTTCCTCCAAGTCATCAGAATCCACCTGATCGTAGTCTTCATCCCATAGCGCATGATCGTTTATCTTCCCTTGAACGCAATTGCCGTACGTGGCGACAAATGAAGCCAAAAGATTTAGATGATCTTCAGCTGATTTTGCGCTCATTGGCATCCTTGTGTATCCTTGTGACGTATATGCTGACTGAGTTGGCTTTTCTTCCGGTTTCGAAAACCCTAACAACGCCCTACTACTCGATTATTCTACAGCTATTGGAATTGATTCTTCTCCTGAGAAGAAAGTTGTGGCTCCCGACTTCATATCACCCAATCGATGGTTTTGTCTTTCTAAAATACATTTCAAGATCTTGAACCTGCTCAACCTCCCGTTCTTTTTTCTGTATTTTGAAAGTATACGCCCTCAGCGTTCCAACTACTCCTTCAAGAGTGAGAGTCTCGAATTTCTCTTCATCATGCTTAATTAAAGCGGTGTACATTTCCCATCTGGCCGGTAAAGCATCTAGAAGCTTTTCAATCTTCTCAGTATCTTGATAAACAACATTGTGATCGTCAAGCTCTGTTAACAGGTGAAAAAATCTCGTAATTGTCTCATCAAGTGTCTCGTTCTTCAGAGCCTTGAAAATTGCAAATTGTTGTTTCAGCATCTCCATCCTACTCTTGCTAACCCGTGGATTTCCCTCACACCTTTTCTCTAGAGCATCCCATAGCTCTTTAGCAGTGCTATGATTTCTCATGGTGTGTAGAATTTCTTGAGGTAACGCCATTTGGATAATCGAGAAAGCTCGGTTCTCGACCTCATAAAGTTTCTTATCATCATCCTACATATTTTGAAAAGTTAAGACTCATAGACGGCCTTCTAACTCTTGCGTAGGTGGCACATATCCCTCATCGATACAAATCTGCATGCGCATATCGTTGAAACGAGCAAAATCGGCGAACCTATCCTTCCACCAATACTAGTCTTCCAACCTCATCAACTATGGTGGAGAATTTGCCTTGTCGACCTCATGATCCATTTCAATGAACTTCTGCAAGTTTGACATCCTATCCAAACTTGTTGTTCCCAAACTTAATTAATTTAATCTGAAATTAATTTAATTTAAACTCCTTCGAACTTAGGTAAGTTCGAATTAATTTAATACTAAATTCGTTTGAATTTAAATTCGAATTTATGTAAGTTCGAAATGAACAAGTTCGACTGACTAACAACTTCGAAAGTCCTGACAAATTCGAATCTCAGCCAAATTCGAAGGAAGCCCTAAATCAAGTTCGAGAGCAGCGTATTTCTGACAAGTTCGAATGAGCCCTAATACCCCCTATGTTCGAGCGCCGCAAGTTCAAGAAACGGCCAAAAGTTTGATTTTTTCAAGTTTTCATATTAAACCAAGGTTTTTAGGATGAAAAACTATGATTTCGACTGAAACAATGAACCAATATGAACTTTCTTCGTTACTTTGCTTGTATAAATCGAAAAACTTATAAAAAATGTGATTTTTCCGTCAAAAAGGCCAATAAACCAAGAATGTTTAATATGAACGCGAAGAACACGATGAACACCCTTATGGCTCTGATACCACTTGTAAGGTCACCTACCTACGGATCCAATCTTCACGCGACACCGTCCAACGAGTGCGAAATCCTCGTTAGTGGCTTAACGGACTAATCACACACACGAAACACGGAGACCAACACGATGATAGACGTAAGAACGGACGTCCTAACACGTGAATCTCTCCAAAAACACTCTGCTAATCGCACACAAGTTCGTAAGCTCATCACACACGAATTTCTGCAAAGACACTTAATCAAAACTGATTAACTCTTAATTATAACCATTACTCTCAAACTTAGGCCTGGACAAGTTCGAGAAGGCCCAAGCCCACGAACTTGTCCACCATAAGTTCGAACTATGGCTTTGAACTTATTCTAGAACTTGTCTTTGAACTTATTCTAGAACTTATGTTTGAACTTATCTTTGAACTTATGTTTGAACTTAACTTTGAACTTAAGTAAAACATATATACAATCAATATCAAACATATACCAAACATATGTATGAATATGCAATTACGAACACTTGGACTATTACAAAATATCATCTATACTTAGACTGCTACCGTCACATAGGATGCACTAACATATTATAAAAAAAATATAGTGATTATTGATAAAATCAGCTTAGACTGATGATTGCAAATATGGGGAGATTGTTAGGCACAAAAAGGCCTCAGTCACACCTAATCTAAATCTTAGGTGAGATTTTTTAATCAAATCTGTGTGATGCACTTGAAGGTATAATTTAAGACCTATTAATGCCTTATTGAAACCTGAAAAGTGATATGCAATATAAGTCAAAGTTGTTTACCCTGTTGCATTCGTTGCAACTAAGGTAGATTGCCCAAGCTGTTCATTCTGTTGAACAGGCTGGACATAAACTGTCTACGCTGCTCTATTCTGCTTAGCAGCTTGGACAAATTCTAAGTGTTCTGTTCTTTGTGAACAGAACCTGTTTTTTGTGAACAGACTAAACACTTTATGGAATATGTTTCCATGTCCTCATGTATTGTTCTAGACTACAAGATCAGTTACAAAGTCAAAGACAAAGTGGAAAAACAGAAGCTGCAAAAGCTGCCTACGCTGCTATGTTACATGAAGACAAAGGGATATCTAAAATGGGTGACAGACCATTTCTTATATCAAAATGGCCTTATTAGAAGATGAAAGTTGCAATGTTGACATTCCTCTTTTAGTTAAAGGCTTCTGCAACAGAGACAAAAAGAAAAAGACAAAGATTCTACCACATTAAGACAAGTCTGCTTTATCAGAATGTGCCGAAAAGTTGCTTTGTCTTTTTGGAAAGATATCCCACTATCTCCCTGTCAAATGAGGAAGCTTCACTGAGATTCTCAGGAAGAGTATAAAAGGAAGATTCTAAGGATTGTGAAAAAAGAACACCAGGAGTGAGAAATTTAGATCGCGCATTGAAGTGTGTTTTCCGTGCTTGCAAGTCTGCTTGAATAAAACAGTAACGTGTGTCCAAGTTGTTCTTGTTCAAGCTGTCCATCTGTGTGTTGTAAAACAGTGAGTTCATCTTAGTGAGTGCATTCATTGTATCTAGTCTGAGTATGTCTTAGATTAGTTAAACATTTGTTGTATCTATCATCTCAGCTTGAACCTTTCCGCAGTCAAGCTTGTTTGTAATTAACACTTGTTAATAATATACACAAACATTGAGAAAAGAGTATTTAATTTTAATTTGATGTATTCACCCCCCCCCCCCTTCTACAGCTTAGAACAATACGCTAAGAGAAACCTTTTGGGACCCTACAAAATCTATGAGCTCACCAACTTTATGTTGACATATTTAGAATATTTTTCTCGGGAGCATAAACGCTAAGGAATCATGTTCATGGCACGTTTACAAGATCATCAAGTTTTCAGAGTCTTCGGGCATTACAAGCGTTGCGGAGATTACTTTTCGTAACATAAACTTTTGTCATGTATTTTAATCTATGCACTAGATACTTTGTATTTTGTGATGCTTGTAAACGCTATTTATATTTTCATGCATTTTCGAAAACATCCCATTTAGAGGTCGTTCATTGTGATTATGACTTTGTTTATGCGACGTCACACGTCGTTACTAAGAGTGGTAATGGGGTGTGACATTTCACCCCTTTGAAGGAGAGGGCACATAGCCTTCAACATCAGCACTGCCCAAAGGAAACGATCCAACAAGCTTGGCAGCAGCAGGTTTGGTAACAAGTCTAGAACCAACCAGACTATGCACTAAGAAAGCAGATTGTCCTTAACCTCAGCTAACTAGGTAAGGCAAGTTTCAAGAAAGGAGGATTGAAAAGTGGCAGTAGCTGAAAGAAGTGAAATAGCAGCCTTGTCAGTGTCATTGAACATTAGACTCTTAAATTGTGCAAGAGTTATATAGATTGATTCTTGCACATCTTCAAAGCCTGATTCCACAGTGTTGGACAAAGATACCACTAAGGTATTCAAATAGGGTAAAGTGGAGGGTAGTGAGACAGAACAGGTTTCAGCTACACTTAATAGTTGTTAGGACATAGCTGCCAAGATGGACACAGAGTCCTATTGATTAGAAAGGAGAGAGGAAAGGGAAGTAGAGAGTTGTTGCAGCTGTGCAGTGAGTGCAAGCAGTTGAGAGGAATAGTTAGGTTATGGAGAGGGTGATGGAAAGGATGTCTTGAACGAATCATGAAACCCTGCAAGCTGTGCCGATACTATGTCTGTAATGGTAGTAGGAAGGGTGGTCATGGAATTTTCTAAAGAACTAACCTTGTTGGACAGCACAGTAAGCAGTTCCTTCAAGGAAACGTCTTTCAATGACGAAGTAGTGTGGGTGGATTGTTTTTATTGAGTGGATGAAGATGAAGGTGAAGATGAAGATGGTGGAGTGGTAGATTCACTTGGTGATGGTAGGGGCACGGTGGAAAGAAGTTTCATGGCATGTGCAAAGGTCAAGTGACCTAACTTAGAGGGATCAAGGATACCTTCAGCAGTGGCCAAACCTGCTTCATGAGGTGAGGTAATGGGGGGATGTTTGCCATTTAGTGGCCACTGGGATTGTGACTCCTTCATCAAGGACATGCGTTGTTCCCTCGGTAGTGCCTACGTATTGAGGCACCTCTTCATGGGGTGAAGTAATGTGCGATTCAAAATCAGTAGTGGTAAAAACTGGTGATGGAATTTGCATCTGGGAAAGGCTTTACCGAACAGTTGTTCAGAAACCTGACGATCATGAGGAGCAGAAGTTGAAGGATGATCAGTTAGTGGGCTTGAACCAACTATTTTGGCACATTGTGCAGGCTCATGTTGTGAAGGAGAAATATGAGTAGGGGACAGTATGGACGCAGTGTGGAGTGGAGATGGCTCCTATCTTTCAATATCCTCAACCTGTTAAGAGGAAGGGATAGTTAATGTGGTTGCCTCCATGTGTACAACTGGTACCTGTTAGGAGGAACCATAGGGCTCAGGCTGACTATGGGTTGACTCAGGAAGGAGTGAAGCAGGCTCCATAGAGGGTGCACCTTCTCCCAAAATGGGAGAAGGGGATGCAGTAGAGGATGCTTCTTTTGCAACTGACTCCTGTTGAGAGGGGTCAGAGAAGGCTTTGATGAGTGGGTAGGCTGGTGGTTTTCTTTCTAGCTAAGGATTTTCTCCTTTGCCTGGCGTACATGTTGGGAGAAGAGGGAGAAGTGGGAGGTTGTTGTGTTTGGACTCGTGAGAAGACTAGGCTAGAAACAGGTGGTGGAACCTGTTTCATAGTCTCAGATGGCATAGAGCCACTGGACACAAAGGCTTCTGGTTTAACAGATGAACCTGGGGAAACACCCTGCTCACCCTCAGGCACAGAGACTAAGGGTGCAGACTTCATTGTTTTGGCCTTCTTGGTGACAGGCCCAGCTTCAGCAGACATCAAGGCACATTTTTCCTTTTTAGTCCTTGATTTGGATTTTTCCTTGGAAGCAGGGGCTGGATCCACCTCCTGAGTAGAAGGTCCTTCCACTAAACCAAGCATCCTTCTCATTTGGAATTGAGAGAGGTGGATCATCAGCAGACACCAGAGCATGAAATACTTTGTTTCCAATGACAGGAAACGTCATTGACTTCAAGAATGGTTGGGAGTTGTAGAGGTTGTCACCACAGAAATGTTTGAATATGAGGCTTAAGAATCTGGGGTACCTTATAACTAGAGGGCGTTGATCCTGTTCCACAAAGGCCCTCAGATTGGAGAACATCCACTTGGCCATATTCAATGTAGTCTCATCCACAAACAGCAAGGCTATTTGGACTTCATCTCGGCTGAGCTGGTCAAAAGAACCAACCTTACAGCTTAGAATCATAACAACATAGACAAAGAGAAAACGGTAGGTTGGTGCAAGCTCTTTACTAAACAGAGTAGCACCCACCCTTGGTGCAGATACACCACAGCATCTTAGCAGATTAGCTATTTGTTGATTTTCAGGCTGTGGTTTATCATATATCTCAATTATAGGAAGATGAAGTACCTCCAGAAGAAGGGCATCAGTTATCTAAGCAACTTAAGTGTTGTTGAGGATGGTTCTTCAGATGGTTTTGCTAGCAGAGTCATAAGAACATGTGTACCAGAACTCACAAACCATTTCTTGATACATGACATCAGGAGTGGCTGTCATGGCATAGTTCAGAGGGTGAGCTTTCAGGAATTCCACCATCGATTCATAGCCTTTCCCAACATAGTTCTTGGGAATGGTCAGATTGGCCACATAGTTTGTGGGTTTGATGGCTAGCATGGTGGTGACTAATGGGTGTTTTACAACATCATCACCAAGGAATGCAGGTACAAAGGGAGTGTTGGAGGCCATTGTTGAAGTACATGAGAATGCACGAGTCGCAGACACTAAGTCTTTTGAATGTATTTAGGGTTTTTCGAGAGTATGGATTATAGAGTCGTAGTAGGGAAAAAGATGAAACAGTGATAGTGGGTATTTATAAGATATGAATATGAGATAGTGGGAGAGAGAAATGGGCAGTTGATCTGAAATGTGATGACTAACGGAACGGTTACCACATCAGCACGTTTGTCAGACCAACTTGACACTTTATCTCCACTTAAACACGTAACACACATTATCTGCAAATAATTAAGATACGTAAATACATAATTTATGTAACTTAAATGACAAGTAATGTTAATTAAAAGTTGATGTTCAAAGTTGTTGTTCAAACCTGTGATGAAAGTGTTTCATCAAAAAATGATCAGTTTGTAAGTTGTTTACGAAACGTGTGCAGTTATTTAAGAGCAGGTTTTAGTTTAAAACCTGTTCAATAACTAGAACAGATTACAAGGCTCGCCTTGTATGACAGATTACAGAGTGAGCAGGTTTCATGTTTAGACAGCAAAGCAGGTTTGAAAGAAAACTTAGTTTTGAAAGACTTGTTATTTTGTCAAACCTCTTACTTGCCAAACCTGTCCAAATCTTAGATAATTGGTGAAACCTGTTCTATCAGAGCTGTTATTTAAGATTTTGATAGTTTTCATTAAAGTATTCTTTGAACATCAATGACACTTAGTCACTTTTATTTAACATTCCCAACTAGCACACAAGGGAAATAAACCTATTTTCATCAAGGGGTTTGGTGAAAATATCTGCAACTTGTTCTTCTGTGGGAACAAAAGTTACATCAACATTACCTTTTTGGATGTTACCCCTTATGAAATGATGTCGGACTTCTATATGCTTTGTTCTAGAGTGGAAGACAGGGTTGTTGGAGATTGCTGTGGCGCTAGTATTGTCACACAGAATAGGACTTTTCCTATATACCAAACCATAAAACTCAAGCTGATGTTGCATCCATAGGATCTGCCCACAACTGCTTCCAGCAGTAATATATTCAGTTTCAGCAGTTTAAGTGGAAACAGAGTTTTTCTTCTTACTGCACTAACTAATCCAATTTCGACCAAGGAGTTGACACCCACCTGTTGTGCTCTTTGTATATAGCCTGCAACCTGTAAAATCAGAATATGTGTAGCTAATTAGATCAAGGCTAGAGTCTTTGGGATACTAAAGACCCAAACCTGGTGTACCCTTTAGGTATCTGAAGATTCTTTTTACACCAGCTACATGTGATTCCTTTGGATCAGCTTCAAACCTAGCACATAGATGGGTAGAAAACATTATATGTGTTCTACTAGCAGTTAGATATAGCAAGCTCCCAATCATACCTCTGTAAGCTGTTACAGAAACAGGTTTGCCACAGGTTTCTGCGCCCAATTTAACATTGGTTGCCATTGGGGTTTTGATGGGAGAACATTGACCAAATTTAAACTTTTTTCAAAATATCAAATGTATACTTTCTTAGATTTATAAAAATTCCATTTGAGTTTTGTTTAACCTATAATCCTAGAAAGAAAGTTAGTTCACCCATCATGCTCGTTTCATACTTAGATTTCATGAGCAATGAGAAATTCTTGCATAGCTGTTCATTAGTAGAACCAAATATAATGTCATCCACATAGATTTGAACAAGCATAATATCATACTTTACTTTCTTTATGAACAATGTAGTATCCACATTACCTCTAGAATATCCATTGCTCATAAGGAATTTAGTAAGAATGTCATACCAGGCTATTGGCGCTAGTTTTAGTCCATAGAGAGCTTTTTCCAACTTATAGACGTGACTTGGATTATTTTAATTTTCAAAACCTGGAGACTGCTTAACATATACCTCTTCTTGCAGCGTACCATTCAAAAATGCACTCTTCACAATCATTTGAAATACCTTCATGCTCTTGTGAGCAGCATATGCCAGAAACAAATGAATTGCATCTAGCCTGGCCACTTGAGCAAATGTTTCATCATAGTCAATACCTTCTTCTAGTCTATACCCTTGAGCAACCAGCCTTTCCTTATTTCTAATAACATGACCTTGCTCATCCATTTTTTTTCTGTGTTACGAAATATTCTAAGTATGTCAAGCTGTTAGTTAGATTTCTCAGACTGTTAGTAGATTTTCTGTGTAAGTACAAAGTTCAAGCTGTTAGTTAAAAAAGTTCGAGATGCTAGTTCAAAAGTTCAAGCTGCCAGTATTAAAGCCCAAGCTGCTCAACAGATAGACTTCAAGCTGCTCAACAGCTCAATAAACAGAAAGTGCTGATATTCAGGAAAGGATATATTTTGAAGATTCAAGCATACCTACTATCAGAGAAATCAGAGTTTTTCAAGGAAACAAATTAGAAAGTAATATATATACATAGAATAGGTTTTCTATTGTAAGTCTGCACGTACAAGTTTATTCCGTTGTAATTTTCTTTCTGATTAAGTTTTCATAAGCCTCTAAGGTTTTAAAACCCTAGGAACAATTTGTGTTCTTCGTCTAATCAAACAGATTAGAGGTGATTGTAATCATTGAGTTTGGCAATACAAATGACATTTTGATTATTGATTGTGTTTATGTGATTATTTGTTTTTTTAAAAGCTTTTCTTAAAACAATTAAGTGTTATTCCACAAACTTCTTAATTGGACTTTGATTGGATACAAGGTTATTGGTTTATACTCTGATTAATTCAAACCAATTAATCTTAGGTAGTGATTTTGATCTTGACAAGTGGTATCAGAGCCACAGGTTTTTCTTTGTTTTCAAAGTCAGAAGCTTTATTTTAAAATTTTTAATTTTCCAGCAATGGAATTTGATAATAGCAGTAGTTAATCTGGGCAAGGACTCAAAGTGCCTATGCTTAAACCCACTAAGTTTGAGATGTGGAAACTCAGGATTCAACAGCACATTCAATTTATTGATTATGCCATATGGGAAGCTCTGAATTTCCTCCTGTAGTTGATCCTGAACTTGATGCTGAGGGAAAACCCATAAAAACTCCTCCAAAAACAGAACTTGAAAGAAAGGCTAGAATGAATGAAGTGAAAGCTCTTACACTTCTTCAGATAGCCACTCCTAATGCTTATCAACACCAGTTTAAAAAGCTTTACATTGCTCATTCTCTTTGGATTGCTTTAGAGAAAAAGATTTGCTGGCAATGCTAGCACCAAGAGAAATCAAAAGGATCTTTTGAAACAGCAGTATGAGAACTTTTCTGGTGGCAAGAATGAAGACCTTACTCAAATATTTGACAGGGTTAACAAACTGATAGGTGAATTGGAGAGTGCCAAAGTCAGCTTGGATCAAGATGAAGTAAACAGAAAATTTCTTAGTTCTCTTGGAGAAGAGTGGACAGTCTATGCTGCATAATGGAGAACCAAAGATACTCTTGATGAAATAGAGTTGGATGATCTTTACAACAGTCTGAGAGTGTTTAAAACTGAGATTGAAACTAAAAAGAAATCCTTTACTTATAATCATAACACTGCTCTACTGTCATCTGAAAAATCTAACTTTTGTGATTCCTTTTCAGGTGCAGATGCTACCACTACTGAAGTTCATTATGATGCTTTTGTTGCCAGTGATGGACTGTTTGCTCTAAATGTTGAAGATTTAGAACAGATTCATCAAGATGATCTAGAGGAGATGGACTTGAAATGGCAGCATGCAATGTTGACTATGAGGGCTAAAAGGATTCTGAAGAGAACTGGCAGATCCAACTTTCAAGCAGACCTGAAGGAAAACCAGCATTTGATAAATCCAAAGTTGAATGCTTTAAATGTCACAAGCTTGGTCACTTTGCCAGAGAATGCAGATCCCAAGGTCAACAGCCACCAAGACCCTAACAAACCAATCAAGTTTCGTCATCACAAGCACTTGTCTCTCAAGAAGACAATGTGTTTGACTGGAGTGATCAGACAGAGGAAGAGTTTCAAAATCAAGCTCTAATGGCAGAAACATCAAATGTCACCTCCACTGAACTTCCATCTGAGGTAAATACTAAACTCTGCTCCCAAACATGCAATAATATGGTTAAAAAGTACAGAGTTCATAATGAGAGCATGTGCAAAACTCTAGCTAAGATGGAAGAGAGGAGATATGAGTATATGCAGGCCATTGAAGATCTTGAAAAATAGATCAATAACTATAAGGATAATGAAGTTCAAATGGGACATGATAGAGCATATCATGAGCGGGAGAAAAAGGAGGTGAATAAGAAAATAGAGTCTCTAAATAAGAAATTACATGAGGCTGATCAGAAGGTGTTAGAAGCTAATAAGAAACTAGAATCTGTCAATATAGATCTAGGAAACTTCAAATTGGCAAATCAAAAGCTGGAACACCTAATGGAAGTTCAATTTAAAGATAGGGTAAAATTTCAGCTCAATCCCAAAGAAGGTATAGGATGCAGAGCCACTCCACCTCCATACAACAACAAATACATTTATCCAATGAGTGAAGTTGCTGATAGGCTTGTTAATGAACCATTAGATGAGTCTATGACCACTGTACATCCTGTCCTTGAAATCAGTCCTGAATCTAAAGAAGATCTCATTAAAAATGAAGACTGTGAGTGCAAAGAAGCTGAAAAAGGACACTAAAAAATGAGTGTACGTATAGCAGCCCCAAAACCCAGTATGAAATGAAAAGAGAAGATGAGTGTATGCCATGCTACTCCCCAGGTTTCTGTACCTTCTAACTGTAACACTGCATCTTACTCAAAAGGTAATAAAAGGGGTAAGACTGTTCCAATTTGCACATGCCAAAAGCATGGTGTCCAAAAGTTTCCCAAACAACAGCAAGTAAGGGGAAATCAAAGGAACAAGAATCAGTTATGGTCTGATAAAACTGGTTCTCAAATCAAAACAGTCAAAAGATGTTTCCATTGTGGCAGGAAAAACCATTTGGCCAGACATTGCTTGTACAAACCATCTGTTGCAAAACAGACTGTGGTTCAGCCACAGGCATTTGTTAAAAATACTAAAAATCTTAAGGTCGAAACCCCTGTTGCACCAGTTCCAAAGAAAACAGTTGATCACAGGTTCTCAAAAGTCAATAAAAAACAGTCCACACACCAAAAACAAGTTTTAGCAAAACCAAAATCAAATTTTAAACAGATATGGTGTGTTAAAGGCAAAAACTCAGGTGAAACTGTTGATACAAATGTTGAAGCTGCCAAGCCTAAAGTTGAAACTGTTAGTGCAAATTCTGAAGCTGTTAGCACTACAGACTCAGTTCAGACTGCTAGGCTCAAAATTGGAACTGGTGATGGATCATCTGAGACTGTTACTGCAAAGAATGGACAAAACACCTGGATACCTCATGTCATAACTAAATACTTTCCACAGAATCCATCAGTGGATCTCACTAAGTATAAGAAGTCAAAGACAGTGTTTAGTTATGTCAATGCACAAGGACAACCCAAAACCAACTTGGTTTGGGTTTACTCCACTACTAACTAAGCTTTTATTTGTGCAGGGCAACCACAGGTCATAACATAAACAAGATGGCATTTGGACAGTGGCTGCTCTAGGCATATGACAGGCAATTCTGAATGCTTGTCAAATTTCAAAGGCTTTGAAGGAGGTTTTGTTGCATTTGGAGGAAATTCCAAGGGAGGTAAGGTCACAGGTAAAGGTACTGTCAAAGCAGGCAATATGCTTTTCAATGATGTTTTGTATGTTGAACAGCTGAAGTGCAATTTATTAAGTGTGTCTCAAATCTCTGATAAACAAAATATTGTTGTCTTCACAGCTTCTGAGTGCATTGTTCTTTCAAAGGATTTTAAAATACCTGAAGGTCTTGTTTTACTTAGAACACCAAGAAAGGACAATGTCTACTATTTGGACACAGATCTTTTATCCAAATAAAGTACTTTAAGCTGTTTAATATCCAGAGCATCATCCAATGAGTCTGCTCTTTGGCACAGAAGAATGTGTCACATGAACTTCAAATCCTTGAATGTGCTGGTCAAAAAGAATTTGGTAAGAGGTTTACCACAAAAGGAGTTCATTTGTGATGATCATTGTGTAGCATGTCTTAAAGGCAAGTGTTCTTCTCATAAGTTTAAAGAAGTAAATTCAATCTCATCTACTCTTCATCTTATTCATATGGATCTCTTTGGTGTAACATCTGTTTTGAGTTTGAATAAAAGGGCTTACTGTTTAGTCATTGTTGATGATTTCACCAGATTCACATGGGTATACTTTCTTAGGACTAAAGATGAAACTGCTGAGCTAGTTAAATCTTTTATTCTTAAGATAGAAAACCAATCCAACTTAAAAGTAAAGGTGATTAGATCAGACAATGGGACTGAGTTTAAACCATATCCTAAACAGTTTCTGTGAGTCTAAAGCCATTGCTAGGCAATATAGTGCACCAAGAACACCACAGCAAAATGGTGTAGCTGAAAGAAAGAACAGAACTTCAATTGAGGCTGTTAGAACCATGCTAGCTGATTCCAAAAGGCCAATGACCTTTTGGGCAGAAGCAGTATATACAGCTTGCTATGTTCTGAATAGGGTTCAGGTTGTTCAATCACAAGGGAAAACTCCATATGAGTTATTCCATCATAGAGTCCCCTTAATAGTCTTTCTAAAGTCTTTTGGCTGTTCCTGCACCATTCTTCACACTACGACTCACTTAGGAAAGTTTGAAAGCAAGGCTGAAGAAGGTTTCTTTGTAGGATACTGCACACAAAGCAAAGCCTATAGAGTATATAACAGTGTGTCTAAAACCATTGAAGAAAGTGCAAATGTTGAATTTAATGAAAACACTGCAAATGTCAAAGGCACTGGTCCTGATTGCTTGTTTGATTTAGATTCACTAACTAATTCTCTGAGCTTTGTTGAGTATAATGCAGAAACTGGTGAAAACAGCGTTGAAGCTGCCAACACAAATTCTCATGCTGGTAGCACAAATGATCAAGCTGTTGGTACAAAGATTCAGACTGTTGCAGATTCTGGTCAATGGGATGAGTATACGGTCATACCACTTCTATCTTGTGACCCACCAGGGGTACTGGATGAACAACATGATTCAAATCCAAACTATGAAGTGCCAATCCCAAGAACTGAGGGAACAACTCCATCACAAAGGGAAACAGTCCCAGATTCAAGTCAAGCTGTTCCTGAAGCTGAACCATCAAGTGGTCCTGATGGAGATTATACAAATCTAGGAACCTCCTTTCAGACAGACAGAGAGCCAACACTCAGAGTTCACAAGTATCATCCTCTCAGTCAGATAATGGGTGATCCACGCACTCCTGCGCAGACAAGGACAATGGTTCACAAAGAGTCTACTGACGCTGACTCAGCAGTGCCAGAATTCAGTCTAGCTGCCTTTGAACATGCTTGTTTCATGTCACAGTTACAACCAAAGAAGGCATCAGAGGCTTTGAACAATCCATCTTAGATTGAGGCAATGCAGGAAGAACTACCACAATTCAAGATTCAGAATGTATGGACTCTAGTTGATCTTCCTAAAGGCAAGTGAGCAATTGGTACACGATGGGTTTTCAGAAACAAGAAGGATGAGAGAGGGATAGTCATCAAGAACAAAGCAAGATTGGTAGCACAGGGATACACTCAAGAAGAAGGAAAAGACTATGATGATATCTTTGCTCCAATGGCACGAATTGAAGCCATCAGACTTCTCCTAGCCTATGCAAGCTTCAAAGGATTTAAAGTGTATCAAATGGATGTGAAGTCTGCTTTTCTATATGGCACAATTGAAGAAGAGGTCTATGTGTGTCAACCTCCTGGATTTGAGGACTACAAGTATCCAGAAAGAGTCTACAAATTGGACAAAGCCCTCTATGGACTCCATCAAGCCCCTAGAGCATGGTATGACACTCTGTCATCAAACCTTCTACAGAATGGATTCATGAGAGGTACACTGGACAAAACTTTGTTCACAAAGTCCATCAAATCTCAGATTCTGCTTGTTCAGATATACGTTGATGATATTATCTTTGGGTCTACCAATGACAGTCTGTGCAAGCAGTTTGAGGCATTTATGCACAAAAAGTTTCGAATGAGTTCAATGGGGGAACTCACCTTTTTTCTAGGATTGCAGGTTAAGCAAAAGCCTACAGGGCTTTTTATTAGTCAATCAAAGTATGTTAAAGACATACTGGAAAAGTTTGGTTACAAATATATCAAAGTGGCAAGTACTCCAATGGACACTCACAAGCAGTTTGATGCAGACAAAGATGGAGTAGATGTGGACATTCACCTATACAGATCCTTGATAGGATCACTTATGTATCTCACATCTTCTAGACTTGATATAATGTTTGTTGTTTGTGTTTGTGATAGGTTTCAATGTGCTCCAAAGGACTCACATCTATTTGTTGTTAAGAGAATCTTTAGATATCTCAAAGGCCAACCACATTTGGGCCTCTGTATCCTAAATACTCTCCTCTTGAACTAACACCCTATTCTGACAGTGATTATGGAGGATGCAACATTGACAGAAAGTCCACAACTGGTGGATGTCAGTATCTAGGAGCAAGATTGGTCTCTTGGCAGTGTAAAAAGCAAACAACTGTCTCCACCTCATCCACATAATCAGAATATGTAGCAGCTGCAAGCTGTTGCTCCCAAGTACTGTGGATTCAAAATCAACTGAGAGACTATGGTATGAATTTCCTATCCACTCCTATTTACATTGACAACTCAAGTGCAGTTAGCATTGTACAATATCCAGTGAAATTTCCCAAAACTAAGCATATTGACATCAGATTTCATTTTATAAGGGACTGTAATGAGAAGAAATTAATCCAAGTTACCAAAATTCATACCGATGATCAGTTAGCTGATCTATTCAGAAAACCATTTGATGTTGGAAGATTCACCTTCCTAGTATCAAATATTGGTATGGTTAATATGGATTAATTTGTTTTTCATCATTCTTTCTTATTTTATGAAAAATATATCTATTTCATATGCTTGTTTAAGGGGGAGCCACTTTTTCATTTAAATATGCTTACTTTTCAACTAAAAGCTTGAGTCTTTTCTCAAGCTGCTAGTTCATTTTCTCGGACTGCTAGTTGTTTCATTTGATCTGTCAAAGTGTGCAGGGTATTTTGGTAACTTTCATAAGTGTGTGCGCGGGATTAGATATTTTCAAAACCTTTAAAGGTCCCAGTTTGGTTCCATTGTAACTACCGGTTGCAAAATATCTTCCACGACCTTTCTTTCCTCTCTGAGTGATTCCCACACACATCTTTGAAACCCTAAATCACCGATTGATTGTCAATGGAGTTTGTCAAAGAACATAACTGTCTTCCTTATTCTCTCAAACACGCTGACCTTCAACCATTCCACGACATGATGGACTTCCTTCGAAGTTCCCACATTTATCATGCTCTTACCATAAACCCCACAATATACATATCTCATATAGAGCAATTTTGGAAACATGCCTCTGTTCAAACCATCAATGGAGTCACTTCTTTGATCTCCAAGATTGATGGAACCACCATCACCATCACTGAGGATCTTATACGCCAACACTTGCATCTCCAAGATGCCACAGGTATAACTGACTTATCCCTTACTGCCTTACATGAAGGCCTTTTTGCTATAGGGTATATGGGCCCTACTTATTCTTATACGTTCTTTAAAACTCATTTTGCCCCTAAGTGCAAATATCTGGTACATATCATACAGCAATGCATAAGCCCTAAAAGAACTGGTTGGTTAGAATTTTCCTCAAACATAGCCACTGCCTTAGTGTATTTATGTACAGGCCAACAGTTCAATTTTACTAATATGATTTTTCAGGGTATGCTAAGGCATCATGCCCTAAAACATGGGAAATTATGTATCCTAGATTTTTGGCTGAAATTATTACAAGAACTTGCAGTAATTTCAATGTACATAAAAGGATTCATGTTTCCCAGAGGAACTCTTTACCAACAATAACACGTCTTCTAAAAACAAGTGCCAATTTTTTGAGTGTTGATGTCCCATTGCCCTCTGCAATGTTGGGCATCAATCCACTAAACAGAGGAGAAGGTCCTGAGCAGACTCAGCCTAACATCACTGCTTTACCCCCAAGACCCCAACCCACTCCTCATGATACAAATAATCCCTCTGATCCTTCTATAAATCCCTCATCCTCACTCATATTATACAAAAGAAAAAGGGTTTCAGGAGCTCCTCCCTCCTCAGCCCAAATACAAGAGTCAAATGTCTCTGTGCAGGAGGACACTCCTGCACAGAATATCCATAGGGCACCCACTGAGGACTCTCCCATTCTTAATTTGGAGGTGGATATCTCAACAGAAGATGTCCATATGGGTACTGTGGCTGACACTACTGTTGTTTCTGCACAAGAGGCACAAGACAGTGTCAACATACTTAAGACCACACCCATGGCAACAGAGGGTGTGCACACACCTTCTGGAAGTCCCCACAACCAAGAAAAGAGGGGCCCAGAAGCTTCAACTTCTAGAATTCCTGTCAGTGATAGATCACAAACACCACACTCTTTTGCTGATCTTGAGGCTAGTCTGCAACTTATGATTTTAACGGATCCTCAGCTGAAACATGTTATGGTAATATTGGAATATTATCAGTCCATTATAGCTGCACAGGGGACACAAATCAGAGCACTTCAACAGACCATAGCAGCTCAAAATCAGAGGATGGATTATTTTCATAAGGGGTTCACCCTCTGTGGAAATAAGATCATTCACCTTGAGAAGATGATTCGAACCCTCATGGCAAAGGTTGTAGGTCCCCCTGACCAAACCAATGCATCCAAAAAGGGGGAGAATCAGGAGATCCCTAGTTCAGTCCAAGCAGCTCCATCAGTCCAAGAAGCTCCAGCTCCTACTCCAACAGTCCAAGATTCTAGGCTAACAGTCCCAACAGCTACTCAAGCTGTTAGCCTAGAAACTCAAGCTGCTCCTATAAGAACAACAGGAGTTGTTATCCGAGAAGGCAGTCAAGCTCCTGTCAGTACAGTCCAAGCTACAACCTCTGCAACTAAGGATAAGGGCAAGGGCATCCTCATAGAATCTCCAAAGCACAAATTTTCATCCAGAGAAGCCCAAGTTGCTCATGATGCTGAATTTGCCAGACAGTTAGCAGAGGAACAAGATGAAATTCAGGACCATAAAACCCATGCTCCAATGCAAGATGACGAAACCTTAGGTGACTACCTAAGAGTGTTTGTGGTTAAACAGAATGAAAAGAAAAGGAAAATGCCAACAGGGCATTCAAAGGCAGAGCACAGAAAGTTTTTGATCAATTTTGCCTACTCAGCTGGAATTCCAAAGAAGATGGCTCAGTCCATGAATACAGAGAGGCTGCAAGAAATTCATGATAAAGAAATGGAAAAATGAAAAACAGCTAAAGTCTCCCATCAAGTACAAAGCCAACAGGAATCAAGTCAAGCTGGTGCAAGTAATCCAGATCCACCTGTTCAAGCTGTTGCTTCTAATCCACAATCAGAAACAATCTCTCAAGCAAAGCTTGATCAGGTAAAAAGGGTGCTGTTTGAACATCAGCTTCAGAAAGTGATGGAGATTGAAAAGTCCCTAGACCAGCATGACTTCTCAAAACCTCTTATTACATACTGGTATGCTAAGCCAGTGGATAACATTGACTTAAGATATCATTTTGTAGTAAGAAGAGAAACTGGTCCTGAAGAAGAATATAAGAGTATGATGCACATTGATTAAGGGATGAACAGGGATGAGCTTACCAGAATGCATCATGTTGGATCCGTGACTCAAGTTAGGTCCTCACTTCCACAGGTCAAGCAGTCTATAAAAGATCTAAAAAGTATTTTTGATCCAGAGTCAATAAGAAAAGATATAGAAGATGCCAAGGAGATGAAGATTGCACAGGTTGATCTGTTTGTGAAATCTAAGACATACAGACTCAAATTTGAAAATGGATCCATCATGTTCTTGAATTTTGAATTTTATGATCTTCCAAAGGCATGGTTAGTACAGATGATATCAGTGAGGATATATTGTGCTAGAGAAGATCTGAAAAGAGAATTTTTGAAGGCAGTTAATCAGAAACTTTCACAACTGTAAGTTTTTGGATGCCTTAGTTTGTAGATAACAGTTTTACTCTGTTTTATTTCCTTATTTGTATAAAAACTTAAAGTCTTCTGTAAAGAATTTACTTAGGGGGAGATTGTTAGGAAATATTCTAAGTATGTCAAGCTGTTAGTTAGATTTCTCAGACTGTTAGTAGATTTTCTGTGTAAGTACAAAGTTCAAGCTGTTAGTTGAAAAAGTTCGAGCTACTAGTTCAAAAGTTCAAGCTGCCATTATTAAAGACCAAGCTGCTCAACAGATAGACTTCAAGCTGCTCAACAGCTCAATAAACAGAAAGTGCTGATGTTCAGGAAAGGATATATTTTGAAGATTCAAGCATATCTACTATCAGAGAAATCAGAGTTTTTCAAGGAAACAAATCAAAAAGTAATATATATACATAGAATAGGTTTTCTATTGTAAGTCTGCACGTACAAGTTTATTCAGTTGTAGTTGTCTTTCTGATTAAGTTTTCATAAGCCTCTAAGGTTGTAAAACCCTAAGAACAATTTGTGTTCTTCGTCTAATCAAACAGATTAGAGGTGATTGTAATCATTGAGTTTGGCAATACAAATGACATTTTGATTATTGATTGTGTTTATGTGATTATTTGTTTTTTTAAAAGCTTTTCTTAAAACAATTAAGTGTTATTCCGCAAACTTCTTAATTGGACTTTGATTCAATACAAGGTTATTGGTTTATACTCTGATTAAGTCAAACCAGTTAATCTTAGGTAGTGATTTTGATCTTCACATTCTGAAAACCCATTTTGTGCCAATTATTGTTTTTCCTTTAGGCATGGGGACCAGCTTCCATACTTTGTTTCCCTCAAACAGATTGAGTTCCTCCTGCATGGCAGTGATCCAATTGGCATCTTTCACTGCATCATCAACTTTCTTTGGCTCCATTAGGGACAAAAAACTTGTGAACATAAAAAAGTTACCAATACTGTCCCATCTTGTCTGTACACTTTTATTGATGTCGTCAATTATTTGATCATTTGGGTGATATTTGATCCACTTAGGATCATGTTTTAATGATGATTCCTATGTCTCTTGAACACTAGTTTCATTTACAACGGATCTTGTAGAACAGCTTTCTTGATTATCAGACACACTGTTATCTTGAGCTTGTTCATCTGTTAAGGATGAAAATTGTTATTGAACACAATAATAGAGGATTCAGGGAAATCAGCATTGATTGGTTCTGTAAATGGTACATCAACTATATCAGTGCACTTATTCACACAGGGTGAACCAATATAGTCATCATCATGTCCATTGCGATTAACAGGTTCCATTCTGGGTGATGTGGAAGCTTTTAAGTTCTTTTCTTCAGCTTTGGAATACATAAGATCATCAAAGGTAAAGTCTCTTGAACCTGATTCAAGATTAACTTTGGGTGATGAATTTACAGACTCCTCAAAGGTGAGATTGATGGATTCATCTACCACATTTCTCCTGGGGTTATATACTTTGTAGGCTTTGGAAACAGATGAGTATCCAACAAACACCCCTTCATCAGCTTTGGGTTCAAATTTAGCTAGCTGATCCCTTTAATTTAGAATGAAACAAGGGCATCCAAACACATGGAAATAGCTTATATTTGGCGTTCTCCCTTTGAGTAGCTCATAGGGGGTTTTATTGAACCTTTTTAACACTAAGAATCTGTTTTGAATGAAGCAATAAGTGTTGACAGCTTCAACCCAAAATGATGAAGGGACACCTGATGCAAAAAACATTGTTCTAGCAGCTTCTATAAGAATCCTATTTCTCCTTCCAACAACTCCATTTTGTTGTGGAGTTCTTACAGCTGAAAAGTTTTGAGAAATTTTTCTTTCTTCACAGAAGTCCTCAAGAGTACTTTTTTGAATTCAGTACCATGATCGCTTCTAAGGTTCCATCTTTTAATAAAACCAATAATTGCTCTTGCAGCCTCTCCTTTGGTGTATCTTCTACCTCCTAGACTTGAGACATTAACAGGTCCAAACAAGTCCATATGGATTAAGAAGAGAAGTGTATCAATAGAGAAATTATGTTTAGATTTAAAGGATGTTTTTCTTTGCTTACCCATCTCATAGGCTGAGCAGAATTTATCCTTAACAAAGGTTATAGAAGGAAAACCTGTTACTAACTCTTTCTTTCAGAGTTTGTTGATATTCTTTAAGTTGAGGTCTGCATTGCACCTTGAGATGAAACAGGTCTCAATTGATTGATAAGCAAGTTTCTTGTCTACAATGAATAATCCTTTCTTTCTTTGTGAATATAGCACAACTTTCCCTTGAGGATCCAGTATGTACCCTAGGTGCTCATCAAAGTTAACCTTGTAGCCAACATCACACATTTGACTAATGCTTAAAAGATTATGTTTTAGCCCAGACACAAAGGCTACTCTTTTGAAGATTGCAGTACCTGCATAAAGAGTTCCATATCCCTCTGTGGATCCTTGGACATTGTCACCAAAGGTGACTTTTGGACCTTTTTTAGACTTGAGGTCACTCAACAGATCCTTGCAACCTGTCATGTGGCCAGAGCAGCCATTGTCCAGGTACCAAACCTGGCTTGGTTGTTTAACCTACAGAGTAACAAGAGAAAACATTAGTTCCTAGGGGAACTCATCATAGGGACGAGTTCTCCTTCCTCATCAACATTTGTTGATGGACTACTTAGATCAACACTAATATTTCCAATTTGGCTTGTATCTGGTGAGATACTTTCCTCAATGACAATGTTACTTCCAACACTGCATGATCTAGCAATGTTGGTGCAGACAATGTCAACATGCCTTATGTCCTCTATTTCAGAACAGTGCTGGGCCATATGAGTTTTCTTTCCACATTTATAGTAAAAAGTCCCAGAAACACATTCTGATTTATCTCTGTTGGGCTTATCAACAAGTTTTGCAAATGTTTCACTTGCTTTAGATAAGCCAACAACTTTTATGGAAGATTCAACAGCAATAGCTGTGCATGTATGGTTCTATATTGTGTGTCATCAACCACATGACTGCAAGGAAAAAAAAACATGCTGACAGAATTTAGCAATCTATATATAAAGGGACAAAGTATGAAGCATGCCTATAACCTGATTCTTGAAAATTCTAAGCTTATTGCTAGCATATCGAGGTGACAACACACAATGGATAGAGAAGTGCTTAAAAATATCAATTTCATCGTGAGTTTGCACAACTCCATCCTGCATTAAGAACCAACGGATATACTAAAAACTCCACCCTTTAAAACATAAATGCGCAAAAATAAAATTTTACTAACGAAACAATGAATAATACTATTTCAAGAATCAGAAACCTAACACAGTAGTAATGAACCGCTAATCATTTAATGATTGTAGTGAAAAAAATCTTAGAAGAAGTTCGATGAACCCTAACAAATAACCGTTTAATGGTAAGTAAATCGATCGATCCAGTTGAGAAAAAATGTAAAGGATTCCAAAATTACTAATGAGTAAGCATACAAAAATATTATGAAGAAAATAGATCCAAATAGGAAGAAACTCTGGATTTGTTTTAGGATTTTATATCAATCTTGACTCCATCCATATGCAACCAATTGTACATCAAAATAAAATAAAAAAACAAAATAACTTCAATAAGAACAAAAACCCTAGATTCACACCCTTATAAGACCGTGGGAAAGACAAAATTTCCTTCTACTCGCATCAAAATTGAGGGATCGACCAAAAGGTAGTAATCAAGTGAAGCACTGGAGCTTGAAACCCACCATAGTGGCGAGATGGTTACAATGACCGGAGATCAACCATTTTTACGCACTAGTTACTGTACTTCATGATGGGTCAGAATGTGAGTATAGCTCCACAAATAAATTCTAAAGAAATCAAGAGAAAAACCCAAACCTTACCAACACAAACATGACAGACTTGCAGTTCCACACAAAAATCGAAAAGGAATTGAGTGAGATAGAGACATACCTGATAGATCGAGGGTGAGATCTGGTAACCAGATGTGTTTCTACAAAACCACACAATAATAATTTTTTTATCCATTGTCTTTTATTATTATTAATTCACGTATTTTAATTAAATAATGAATAACAATAATTTATTTACTTTCTTCTATTTTTATTAATTACTATAAAATTTTAATCGAAAATAACTTTATTATGTATATATATATATATATATATATATATATATATATATATATATATATATATATATATATATATATATATATATATATATATATATATATATATATATATATAGAATCAGGTTCATCAGCGTACCTTCGGTGTGTGTATATATATATATATATATATATATATATATATATATACACACCGAAGGTACTGATGAACATGATTCTATATATATATATATATATATATATATATATATATATATATATATATATATATATATATATAATCAAGTTATTTTCGATTAAAATTTTATAGTAATTAATAAAGTTATTTTCGATTAAAATTTTATAGTAATTAATAAAAATAGAAGAAAGTAAGTAAATTATTGTTATATATATTTCATTAAAATACGTGAATTAATAATAATAAAAGACAATGTATAAAAAAATTATTATTTTAGTCAAATTGTAATAATAATAAAAAAATACATATTAAATAAATAATGATAGAATAAAAAGTAATTCAAAATAATATAAAAAAGAAAGTAATTGGTTTGGAACTAAAACTGAAGCAAAATTAAAATGACAAAATGGCCTTTTTTTTTAATAAATGACTGGTCAAAAGACAAAAAGCATAATAAAAGAACAATCATATGTAGGTACTAAAATTGTAATTTCGATGCGAAAGGAATGGTAACCTTTATATATAACCACATGGAAGAAAATTGTAATTTACACTTAATATAAATAGAAATTTTACATCATATGAAATTATGATATATATTGAAGTTATGGACACCATTATTAATCACACAGTGATACATAAGAAGACTGATCTAAACAAAACTGTAGGTCCCAAGTGTATAGTTCTAGGCTGTAGTGGGGGGGGGGGGGATGAATACAGCTATTTAAAACTTAATAATCTTTTTCTCAATGTTTATGTATATTATTAACAAGTGTAAATTACAAACAAGCTTGAATGCAGAAAGGTTCAAGCTGAGATGACAGATGACTAATCTAAGACTCACTCAGACTAGATACAATGAATACACTCACTTAGAAGCACTCACTGTTTTTACAAGACTCAAATGGACAACTTACACAAGAACAGCGTAGACACACTCTACTGTTTTATACAAGCAGACTTGCATGCATGGAATAACACACTTCAATGCACATTCTGATTTCACACTCTTGATGTCTCATAATCCTTAGAAGCTTCCTTTTATACTCAAAAGGCGAATCTCAGTGAAGCTTCTTCATTGGACAGTTGAGATAGTGGAGAGTCTTTCCAAAAGGACAAAACACCTTTCTGCACGTTCTGATAAAGCATCTTTGTCTTCACATTGCAGAATCTTTGTCTTTTCCTTTTTTCACTGTTGCATAAGGCTTTAACCAAAAGAGGAATGTCAACTTTGCATCTTTCTTCTTTTGTTAATGCCATTTTGATATAAGAAAAGGTCTGTCACCCTTTTCAAATATTCGTTTGTCTTCATGTAATCAGAACAGCGTGGGCAGGCTATGTAGTTCTCTTTTCCACTTTGTCTTCGACTTGTAAACTGATCTTGTTGCCAAAAACAATACATGAGGACTTGGAAACATATTCCATAAAGTGTTTAAGCTGTTCACAAAGAACAGGTTCTATTCACAAAGAACAGAACACTTGTAAACTGCCCAAGCTGCTCAAGAGAACAGAGCAGCGTAGACAGTTTATGTCCAGCCTATTCAGCAGACAGAACAGCTTGGACAAACTGTCTTTGTTGCAATGAATGCAACATGGTAAACAGCTTTGGGTTGATATTGCAAATCACTTTCAGGTTTCAATAAGGCATATAACAGGCCTTAAATTCAACCTTCAAGTGCATTAACAGGTTTGATTAAAAATCTCCCCCTCAGATGTACAGCAGGTTTGACTGAGGCCTTTTTGTGCCTAACAATCTCCCCCTATTTGCAATAATCAGTCTAAGCTGATTTAATCAATAATCACTATACATTTTACAATACATCTTGTTGAAAAGAAATTACAACATCTAAGTAAAGTAAAAGATCAGTTTATATATACTGATTTTGATTACATAAACAACACATGCTTTTTACAGAAGTACAACTAATGTACTAATGTATATTACAACTAATGTAAATAAGAAAAGTTACAACACATGTAACAGAGTACAACTTATGTACAAAAAGTTCAACACTTTGGACTATTGATCTTGGGAGCTGATAACGGCAAGCCTGTCCAACAGATGGACAGCTTCCATTCTTCACCTACCCTGATGGTAGATGGACTTCACTCCAGTGGTGGTGGTCCTTCAAACATCTTTTCAAGCTCATCCCTTGTTTCCTCCAGGTCTTGGATTTCAACTCTGAGGATCATAAACTTGGGATCTTGAAGTTCACCTCTCTCATAAAAGCCTTTGAGCTTGTCCCAGATGGCTACTCTCCACCTGCCTGATTTCCTGAATGAAGTTGCAAGTCTGAAGGCTGCAAGCTGTCTCAGATCCACTTTGTATAGATCTGAAGCTCTTTGAAAACACTTCTTCTGTGTTAGGGGATCTACAAAAAATGCCCCCAACTCAGGTTCTTCAATAATTTTACCTTCTTCAAACTCAACTCCACTGGGCAGGCTGTAGTCAATTCCTTTCATCTCAACAACATAATCTCCCTGTTCAATTAAGATGAGGAGTTCCTCCAGCTCAGAATCTTTTCTTGTCCTCCTGGCCTTTATTTTGGGGTATGTCACAAAGACACCCTCACTTACTTCTTTTGAGATCAGGCCAAGATCCTTCATTCTCTCCATCAGCTTCTTAACATATGCCCTGACAGTCTTAGCCGTTTCTGACTTAGACTGGCTAAGGGCAACTGCCAGCTCAACCCATTCCCTGTACCCCATTTGGGCAACATCAGTGTAGTCATAAGATTCCAGTTCAGCGCCTGTAGCACCCATTCTGGTTGTTTGCAGCTTCCACTGTTTGCCTTTTCTTGAAATAAGGACAACTTTGACAATAGACTCCTTGGCAAGTCTTCTATCAGCAACATCATGAAACTTCTTCCTTGCCAGGTTGTCAAAGTGGAACTAGGCCCTTGCAAAGGATGCTTGCTTTGATTTGGTCACAGAGACTAGAGCACCCTTTTTTTGTACACTTTCCTTCTCACTAGCTGATTCTCTAGCAGCTTCCAGCAGTTTTCTCTAAACATCCAAAGAAGGCATTTTGGTTTTGCTTGCCTCTTTGAATGCAAGAGATATGGCAGCTTTGGCAGATTTTTCTTCTTTTCTGAGAATGTCCAGGGCTTTGAGATGTTCATCTCTGAGCTCATAGTATTTCTCAAGAGGAACACCCATTTCTTTGGCCCTGGCTTTGTCAAATTTAAGCTCTGCTGCTTTCTGGTGGTCAGGATCAACCACTGCTTTTTCTTTTCCTTTAAATGTTATTGTAGTGATAGCTTCAGGAATGTCTTCTTCTTCTTCTTCTTCCTCCAGTATGAGGTGCCTTCTTCTGCTGTTTGGCCTGTCCTCAGAGATGAATTCCCCCCCCCCCCCCCTTAGACTGTGCAGGGTTTGGAGATTCAGCCTGAGTAGGCTGAGCAGCTTTAGGTAGATGAGAGGCACCCTCAGCTGGACCAGTACTTGTTTCAAATGCA
This sequence comes from Centrapalus pauciflorus, assembly GCA_020465985.1. Classification (NCBI taxonomy): domain Eukaryota; kingdom Viridiplantae; phylum Streptophyta; class Magnoliopsida; order Asterales; family Asteraceae; genus Centrapalus; species Centrapalus pauciflorus. Next base: position 77,293 of record JAANYP010004670.1, read on the forward strand.
CCTGCTATTTGACCAGTAGGTGCTGATGTCTCCTTAGGAGAAGAAGTTTTCTCCCCCTTAGACTTAGTCTTAGACGCAGACAACTTCTCCCCCTTTGAAGGAGATGGACCATCACCTTCAAAAATGGGTCTGCCTGAAGAAACAAATTCAGCAGGATTGGAAGCAGTTTTGGCAGCAGGCTTGGAACCAACCAGGCTATGCACTAAGAAAGCCAGGTTATCCTTCACCTCTGCAATTTGGGAAAGACAGGTTTGAAGAGAAGAGGATTGGGAATCAGCAAGATTGGTCAGCTTAATAATGTTTTCCCTATCAGAATTTGTGAATAGCAAACTTTGAAGTTGTGCAAGATGTAACTCAAGAGAGTCCTGCACATCAGCAAGGTTTGCTGACACAGAATTTGATAGAGAAACAATGAGAGTGTTTAGGCTGGCCAAGGTGGTGGGAAGTGTAGTATTGCAAATGGTGAGGAGAGTGGACAGCTGTTGGGAGATGGCTGTCATAGAGGACACAGAGTCCTGTTGGTGTGAAAGAATTGAGGAGAGGTAAGTGGAGACATTTTGCAGCTGTGCAATGAGTGCAAGCAGCTGAGAGGAGGTGTCAGTTTGAGGAGTGGGTGGAAAGGAATTCTTGAACATATCACAGAACCCCTTAAGCTATTCAGACACAGAGTCTGAAATGAGAGAGGGTAGAGAAGACATGGAGGTTTCTAAAGAACCAACTTTGTTGGCCAGCAAGGAAAGCTGATCCTTCAAAGGCAGGTCTTTAGGAGATGGAGGTGTATGGGTGGATTGTTTGGAGTGTGTAGATGGTGATGAAGAGGACGAGGCTGGTGTATGGGGATGTGATGTAGAAGGAGATTGTATTTGGGAAAGAAGCTTCATAGCCTGGGCAAAAGTAATGTTGCCCAGTTTGGAGGGATCAATGGGTCCTTCAGCAGTGGTTGTAGCTGCATCATCAGGAGAGTGGGTAGAGGATGGTAGCCTATCAGACACTGCTTGTTTTTCAGCACCTTCATTAAGGCCAGTGGTGGTTCCCTCTGCAGTACCTTGGTTTAAAGGTACCTCATCATTGGGAGATGGTATTTGCATTTCAACATCAGCAGTTGTGAAACCTGCTAATGGAGTTTGCATAATGGGAGTAGCCTCACCAAAGGGATGTTCCATTCCCTGAGGTTCACCAGCTTGAGTGGTTGGTCCTTCAGTAACTGTTTGGTGTAGAATAGCTGCATCATGAGGAACAGAATTTTGAGGCAGAGCTGTTGGTTGGTCTAAGCCAGCAGTGTGGGCACCTCGTGCAGACTCAGGGTGTATAGAAGTATGAGGTGGGGACAGTGTGGACTCAGTATGGAGTGGAGAGAACTCATGTCTTTCAATATTCTCAGCCTGTTGGGAGGCTGGAATAGTTGATGTGGTTGTCTCCATGTGTACAACTAGCTCCTGTTGGGAGGAACCAGAGGGTCTAGGCTGACTGGGGGTTGACACGGGTTGGAGTGAAGCAGGCTCCAATTGTGTTGAACCTTCTCCCAAAATAGGAGAGGCAGCAGGGGTAGCTTCTTTTTCAGCTGAACCTTGTTGAGAGGGAACAGAAGGGCTAGTTTGGGCTGTTTTGGTTTTGGGTTTCTACTTGGCAAGGGTTTTTCTTTGGTAGGATTTGAGAGATGAGGTGGGTGACTGTAGAGAGGTGAGAGGTTCAGATTGGACAGGTTTGGGGACTGGGTCAGAAACAGTTGGTTGGCCGGTTCCATTGTCTCAGGTGCCACAGAGGCACCAACCACAGAGGCTTCAGGTTCAACAAATGAACCAGGGTGAGGAGCTTGCTCCCCCTCTGCCACAGAGGCTGAGGGTGCAGGCTTAGACTGAGCTATTTTGGCCTTCTTGTGGACAGGCTCAGCTTCAGTGATGTCCAGTGTCCTTTTAACATCTTTGGCCCTGGCTTTGGATTTTCTTCTGGGAGTAGCTTCTGGATCCACCCTCACATCAGAGGGCCCTTCCACCAATCATAGCAGCCTCCTCATCAGAGTAGAGAGAGGAGGCTCAATTGGGAGAACCGGAGTATAGAAAACTCTATTTCCTATAACAGGAAAAACAGCAGTACGGAGTAAAGGCTGAGAGTTATACAAATGCTCACCACAAACGTGCTTGAAAATGAGGCTCAGATATCTGGGGTAACGAACAGCAGCTGGACGTGTCTCCTGCTACACCAGATTCCTCAGATTCATGAAAATCCATCTGGCCATGTTGATAGTAGTCCCATCCACCAACTGTAGGACTATAGGAATCTCATCACGGCTGAGTTGGTCAAAGGACCAACCTTACTGCTGAAGCACATAACCACTGAGGCAAATAAAAAGTTGTAAGTGGGAGACAAGTCCTTTCTGAACAGCGTAGCTCCAACTTTTGGTTCTGCTACACCACAGAAATGCAGCAGATTCTGCATTTGTTCATCTTCTGACTGTGGCTGATCATTTGTTTCAGCCACAGGGAGTCGAAGAGCTTCCCTGATCAGATGAATGTTGATCTCAATGGTCTGAGTCCTATAGAGTATAGTGCCCTTAATGACTTTGGTGTCTGGGTTGTAAGCACAAGTGTACCAAAACTCATACACCATCTCCTGGTACAGGACACCAGGAGTGGCAGTCATGGCATAGTTCAACGGATGAACTTTCAAAAACTCCACCATATCTTAGTAGCCTTTCCCCACATAGTTTTTGAGGATTGTTAGGTTAGCAAGGTAGTTGGTAGGTTTCAAGGTCAGCATTGTGGTGACTGATGGATGTTTCTGAACATCAGCACCCACAAACACTGGTAGAAAGGGGTTGTTTCTGTGAGCCATTTGGAAAGTAGTGAAAGTAGCAGAAGCACAAGACATTTATGGAAGTAGTGAGGAAGACGAAGATGAAACAGTAGTGCGGTATTTATAGGATTTGAATGTGAGTGGGTATGAGAGAGAAACATTTGGGCGGTTGATTTGAAAAGATCGTTAACGGAAAACGGAACGGTTGTCCATGTCAGACAACTTGAGCCCTTTTTAATCACTAACACACGAAACCCACATTATCTGCAGTAATTAAGTTAAATAAAAACAAATATTAAGTAACTTAATTGTGAAGAAAGGTAATTAAACTGATGGTCTAAGCTGATGGTCAAACCTGTGATGAGCAGGGTCATCACAAGTTGTTCACTCTTCAAGCTGTTTCTTCAACCTGTACAACTATGTAAGAACAGGTTGTGTTCAATAGCTGATCAGGTTACAAAACAATGTCTTTTATGACAGATAGAGAGAGTGAGCAGGGTGGGGGTTGATCATTAGATCAGGCTTGACATGTAAGCTGTGATTTGTCAAACCTGTTATATGCTCAAGCTGTTCAAGTTTTGCAAAAAATGGCTAAGTGTCGAACATGCATAGCCTGTTCTGTCTAAGTTGTTCTGTGAAACTTGAGCAGGGTGAGACATATAATGTCTTAGAACATTTTGGACACTTAGTCACTTTTGTTTAACATGCCCAACTTGCTTACCAGATAGTTAAATCTGTTTTCATCAAGAGATTTGGTGAAAATGTCTGCAAGCTGTTCATCTGTGGAAATAAAACTTACCTCCACATTACCTTTCTGAATGTGATCCCTGATGAAGTGATGTCTGACTTCTATATGCTTTGTTCTGGAGTGAAACACTGGATTGTTGGAGATAGCTATGGCACTTGTATTATCACATAGAATAGGAGTTTTCCTATATACAAGTCCATAATCTTCAAGCTGATGCTGCATCCACAGAATCTGCCCATAGCAGCTTCCAGCAGCAATGTACTCAGCTTCAGCAGTAGAAGTAGAAACTGAGTTCTGCTTCTTGCTACACCAACTGATCAACTTTCCACCAAGGAGTTGACATCCACCTGTTGTGCTTTTCCTATCTAACCTGCAGCCTGAAAAGTCAGAATCTGAATAACCTGTTAGTTCCAGGCTTTAGTCTTTGGGATACCAAAGACCCAAACCTGGTGTACCCTTAAGGTATCTGAAGATTCTTTTCACAGCAGCTAGATGTGATTCTTTTGGATCATCCTGGAATCTAGCACAAAAACAGGTAGCAAACATAATATCAGGTCTACTAGCAGTTAAATACAGCAAGCTCCCAATCATGCCTCTGTAAGCTGTTACTGAAACAGCTTTGCCACTGGCATCTGTCTCCAATTTTACATTGGTTGCCATTGGGGTTTTAATTGGAGAACTTTGATCAAATTTAAACTTTTTCAATTGATCTAAAGCATACTTTCTTTGATTTATAAAAATTCCAGTTGAGGTTTGTTTAACCTGTAATCCTAAAAAGAAAGTAACTTCTCCCATCATAGTCATTTCATATTTGGATTTCATGAGTAATGAAAAATTCTTGCATAATTGTTCATTAGTAGAACCAAATATTATGTCATCCACATAGATTTGAACAAGCATAATATCAGACTTCACTTTCTTTATGAATAGTGTGGTATCCACTTTACCTCTGGAATACCCATTGCTCATAAGGAAATCAGTAAGAGTGTCATACCAGGCTCTAGGGGCTTGTTTTATACCATAGAGGGCTTTGTCCAACTTATAGACAAAACCTGGATGATGTTCATTTTAAAAACCTGGAGGCTGCTTGACATAAACTTCCTCTTGCAGCTTCCCATTTAAAAATGCACTCTTCACATCCATTTGAAATACCTTCATGCTCTTATGAGCAGCGTAGGCTAAAAACAAACGAATTGCCTCTAGCCTGGCCACAGGAGCAAATGTTTCATCATAGTCAATTCCTTCCTCCTGTCTATAGCCCTGAGCAACAAGTCTTGCCTTATTTCTAATGACATGACCTTGGTCATCCGTCTTGTTCTTGTAAACCCATTTGGTGCCAATTATAGTTTTACCTTTAGGAGCAGGGGCCAGCTTCCATACCTTGTTTCTCTCAAATTGATTGAGTTCTCTTGCATGGAAGTGATCCAATTGGCATCTTTAAGTGCTTCATCCACTTTCTTTGGCTCGATGAGAGACACAAAACTAGAGAACATACAAAAGTTCCCTAAGTTGTCCCATCTCATTTGTACCCCTTTGTTGATGTCACCAATTTATTTGATCATTGAGGTGACACCTGATCCACTTAGGATCATTTCTCAATGAGGAATCTCCTGAGTTGTTTGCATCTTCAACAGGTCCTGTTGAACAGCTTTCAAGATTTTCAGACACACTGATGTCTTGAACATGTTCACTTGTTGAGCATGACTCTCCATTGTTGAACACATCAGCAGAAGCTCCAGGAAAATCAGCATTGATTGGTTCAGGACATGAGGTTGTAACTAAGTCAGTACACTTATTCACACAGGGTGTATCAACATAATCATCATCATGTCTATCATGGTTAGCAGGTTCCACTCTTGATGTAGTGGAGGCTTTTGAGTCTTCTTCACTGTTTGAATGCATGAGATCATCAAAGTTGAATTCTCCTGAAACTGATTCAGGAACAGCTTTGGTGGAGGCATTCCTAGACTATTCAAAGGTGACATTGATAGATTCATCTATCACCTTTCTTTTGTTGTTGTACACTCTGTAGGCTTTGGAGATATCAGAGTATCCAACAAGCACACCTTCATCAGCTTTTGGTTCAAACTTTGCCAGTTGGTCCCTTTGATTCAGAATGAAGCAGGGACATCCAAACACATGGAAGTAGCTAATATTTGGCCTCCTCCCATTGAGCAGCTCATAGGGAGTCTTGTTGAACCTTTTCACCACTAAGGATCTGTTTTGGGTGAAGCAGGCAGTGTTGACAGCTTCAGCCCAGAATGATGAAGGTAAACCAGATGCACACAGCATGGTTCTAGCAGCTTCAATAAGGGTTCTATTTCTCCTTTCAGCAACTCCATTTTGTTGTGGAGTTCTTACTGCTGAAAAGTTTTGTGAGATCCCTTTTTCTTCACAGAACTCTTCAAGAGTACTGTTTCTAAACAGAGTAACATGATCACTTCTAAGCTGCTTCACTTGAGCAGAGTTCAGCATTTCCATCTTTTTGACAAATCCAATGATTTCTCTAGCAGCCTCTCCTTTGCTATTCAAGAAGATTACCCATGTAAACCTGGAGAACTCATCAACCATTACTAGAGTGTATCTTCTTCCTCCTAGACTTGGGACATTGACTGGTCCAAACAAGTCCATGTGGATTAAGAAGAGAGGAGTATCAATAGAAAAATTATGCTTGGATTTAAAAGATGATTTCCTCTGCTTGCCTTTCTCACAAGCTGTATAGAGTCTATCCTTAACAAAGGTCATAGAAGGCAAACCTGTTACCAACTCTTTCTTACAGAGTTTGTTGATATTCTTGAAGTTCTGGTGTGACAGCCTTTTGTGCCATAACCAGTTTAGGTCTGCATTAGTTCTTGTGAGAAAGCAGGATTCAGTTGTGGGATCAGCAGATTTCATGTCCACAACATATACACGTTTCTTCCGTTGAGCACACAGCACAACTTTGCCTTGGGGATCCAATATGTAACCCAGGTGCTCATCAAAGTTAACCTTGTAGCCAGCATCACACAGTTGACTTATGCTAACAAGATTATATTTCAGCCCAACCACATAGCCTACTATTTTGAACACTGCAGCACCAGCTTTAAGAGTTCCATATCCCTCAAATTGTCACCAAATGTGACTTTTGGCCCTTTTTCAGGCCTGAGATCATTCAGCAGGTCCTTGCAACCTGTCATGTGCCCTGAGCAGCCACTGTCCAAGTACCAAACCTGGGATGGTTGTTTGTCCTGCAGAATGTCATAGGAAAATATTAGTTACTTTTAGGGGAACTCATCACAGAGATGAGTTCTCCTACTTCATCAACATGTGTTGATGGACTAGTGATATCCACATTAATATTTAATATTTGAATGGTATCAGTTTGGATACCACTCTCATTGACTAAGTTACTTCCAACACTGCTTGTTTTAGCAATGATGGAACTAGCAGAGTCAATAGGCCTCATGTCCTCAGTTTCAAGACAGTCTTTGGCCATGTGTATCTTCTTCCCACATTTATAGCATTTTCTCTTTTTAGCCTTTTTGGAAGAAGAGCTTTCAGAAACACATTCTGAGTTATTTCTGTTGATTTTATCAGCAGGTTTAGAAAACTACTATTTTTCGATGAATCAACAGCTTGGGTGGACGGCACAATAGCAACAGTTTTGCCTGTTTCTTCTTTCCTCTTTTTGGGAGGACAGATGTCAAAAACAGGAAGCTTGATTGGTTTTTGACCTTCCACAGGTTTGGGAAACTTATTCCCAGATTTCTCAGGCTGAACAATGGCTTTGCCTTTGCCCTTACTGAGATGTGATTGATGCTGCCTATCAACATAATCACTGTATCTGGTTTTGAAAGACTTATTTTTATTTATAACCAGTTTTCCACTATGATTTGAAAACTTATTTGAAACCACAGCAGATTTGCTTTAAACATGAGACTTACCCTTGTTAAAAGCAGGATGCTTACCTTTTGAAAACTTATTTTTAAAAGGATTAACATGTCTCTTACCATCAGCTTTGGACCCAGAGCCTGTTTTGTCAACAGATTTGGTGTCCACCGCTGCAGCTTGAGCATGTTTTCCTTTCCTTTGCTTGTGTGAATCAGTAGAGCACTTAGCACGCTGATTTGATGGAGAACACATTCCATCATCAGCTTTTGGGCCTTTTTCACACAAGCTGTCAGTATTTTGAGGCCTGACAAACCTGTTTGTTGAGACAAGCTTTCCATTAACTTTCTGGATGAAAGTGCTGGGAAGCTCACCAAGAGTGGATAAGTCATCTTTCAGATTATTGATCTCAACAATAGAAGCCGTTGTGTCAAGATCCCCTCTAAGATAGGCTTGGATTTGTGCAGGGATCTGCTGACTTATGCAATGGCTGACTTTGTGTGCTGATTGGCACCAAGAGTCAACTATCTTTTGAAGCTTTGCATGTTTTACATTTGTTTCTCTGTTTTCTTCCAGTAAAATGGAGTTGATGTGTTTTAGTTCATTTAGCTCAGTTTCCAACATATGGAAACTGTCCAGTTTACCAGATTTAATTTCAAGATCAGTTTTAAGCTTAGAGATTTCAGATAGTAAAACATTATGCTTCTCAACAGCAGCTTTTAAATCAACCAGCATATATTCAAACATTTTTACTTTTTCATCAGAACTGTAAGCCATAAAATTTTGTACCTTGTACATCATTGTAGGGTTCCAGTTCTCCAAGCTGCTGAAGGCTTCAGCTTCAGCCAAGTCCTGTTTGAAATTGCTAGTTGATGGGACATCCGTATTGGCCATTAGACAATTGTTGTCTTCTTCATCTGAAGACGAATCAGACTCCTCCCAGTCACATGTCTCTGCCATCAGCCCCTTTTGCTTGTTGGAAGCCACAGAGTTTTCCAACTTTTTCTGCTTAGCCATGGCCATAAGGTACTTAACCCCATAGCCATCGTCCCTATTAGTCTTGTATGGTTTGGAAGACTGTCCAACAACTTTTGACACACAGTCAGCAGCTATATGGCCAGTTTTGCCACATTTGAAGCACTCATCTTTAGATTTATCACATGCCTTCTTCTTGACAGCACTTGAGTTCCCCTGCAGCATATTTCTTCCAAACCTCTTCTTGTTGAATCTTTTGACAAGCATGGCTATCATCTGCTCATCATCAAGTTCAGCAAGATCTGCACAGTCTTCCTCATCAGACATTTCCTTTCTTTCATCATCAGCCTGTTGATCAGGTTGTGTGAACACATCACATACCTGCCCAACAGGTTGTCTCACGCTGGCCACTAAGGCAGCACCTCTCTTGGACATTTCCAAGGCAGTTCTCTTCTGCTGCCTTGACTGCTCATCATTTAGTAAGGATCCATATAAGTTTACAAGATCCATACCTTTGATGGTACCTGAATTTCTCAAGATGGTAGAAAAGTAGTTCCACTCTTCAGGCAAGATGTCCAAGAACTTGTTCACCAGGGTCAGGCTGTCCTTTGTGATCCCAACAGCTTTGAGATCATTAACAAGACCAGTAAACCTGGTGTAGGTTTCTGTGAGTGTCTCCTTTGGTTTTTCAAAGAAGAGTTCATACTATCTAAAAAGATTGTTAATCTTGTTGTCCAGTGTGATTGTGGGTCCATCATAGACGGTACACAAAGTATCCCACATCTCCTTTGCAGTCTTCATCTTCTCAACCTGTTTGAACACATCATCAGGCAGAGAGATAACCAGGTTATTCCTGGCCTTTGCATCCAGAGCAACCAGTCTTTTGTCTTCATCAGACCATTGAGCTTTAGCCTTCTCAAAGGTTCTGATTTCAGGGGCAGCTCCTTCAACAGCAGGAGTTATGGTAGTTACAGAGGTTGGCATATAGGGACCTTCCATTACTATCTCTGGTAGTTGTACATCTAGATTCTCTAGATAGAGCATCATTCTGCACTTCCAACCAGAGAAGTTCTGATGATTGAACTTTGGGGGTTTGGCCATTGACCCATTGTCATAGTATGATGAGGAATTTGCAGCACTGTTGTCCATGGAAAATTTGGGAGAATAAGAGATCTAGAGATGACACACACTCTATCTGCTCTGATACCAGTTGTAGGTCCTAAAAGGTTTCCCAAGTGTATAGTTCTAGGCTGTAGAGGGGAGTGAATACAGCTATTTAAAACTTAACAATCTTTTTTTCAATGTTTGTGTATATTTTTAACAAGTGTTAATTACAAACAAGCTTGAATGCAGAAAGGTTCAAGCTGAGATGACAGATACAACAGTTGGTTAACTAATCTAAGACTCACTCAGACTAGATACAATGAATACACTCACTTAGAAGCACTCACTGTTTTTACAAGACTCAAATGGACAGCTTACACAAGAATAGCTTAGGCATACTCTACTGTTTTATATAAGCAGACTTGCTTGCATGGAATAACACACTTCAATGCACGTTCTGATTTCACACTCTTGATGTCTCATAATCCTTAGAAGCTTCCTTTTATACTCAAAAGGCGAATCTCATTGAAGCTTCTTCATTAGACAGATGAGATAGTGGAGAATCTTTCCAAAAGGACAAAACACCTTTCTTCACGTTTTGATAAAGCATCTTTGTCTTCACATGGCAGAATCTTTGTCTTTTCCTTTTGTCACTGTTGCATAAGGCTTTAACCAAAAGAGGAATGTCAACTTTGCTTCTTTATTCTTTTGTTAATGCCATTTTGATATAAGAAAAGGTCTGTCACCCTTTTCAAATATCTGTTTGTCTTCATGTAATCAGAACAGCGTGGGCAGGCTGTGCAGTTCTGTTTTCCACTTTGTCTTCAACTTGTAAACTGATCTTGTAGCCAAAAACAATACATGAGGACTTGGAAAAATATTTCATTAAGTGTTTAACGTGTTCACAAAGAACAGATTCTGTTCACAAAGAACAGAACACTTGTAAACTGCCCAAGCTGCTCAAGAGAACAGAGCAGCGTAGACAGTTTATGTCCAGCCTGTTCAGCAGACAGAACAGCTTGGACAAACTGCCTTTGTTGCAACGAATGCAACATGGTAAACAGCTTTGGGTTGATATTGCAAATCACTTTCAGGTTTCAATAAGACATATAATAGACCTTAAATTCAACATTCAAGTGCATCAACAGGTTTGATTAAAAATCTCCCCCTCAGATGTACAGCAGGTTTGACTGAGGCCTTTTTGTGTCTAACAAAAACAAAACGATCAAAGATCGGTATGAGCAGAATATGATGATTAACATTTAACATACTTAAAATTAATGTAAATATAAATTTTTCATCAGACGAAATTATGATATATATTGACGTTATGGGCACCACAAATAATCACAGTAACAGATAAGAAGACTAACTACTTCGAACATAGTTTATAAAGCCTCTAAAATGACATTTGAATGTACGAATGTCTTGTGAATACATATGTTTAACGTATCTTCACAACTTAAAACCACGCTACTACAAATGGGCTAATGAAGCCCGGTTAAAAAGTGTAATAAAGCCCGATTTTTGTTACCTAGCTTAAAGAAAGGGCAGCTTGATTATTCGGATCCAAATCTAATTAAAGCCCGGTTGTATAGAGAATAACCGGGTTACATTTGGGTTAGTGAGACAAAAAAAACCAGGTTGCTTACGCTTACTAATTAACCGGGTCCTATTACTCTTCATTTTATTAAATATTTTCTTGCTTTTCTACCATTTCCAGATCCAACCTGCAATGGTCAAATTTACTTGATTCAACTATTTCCACATGAATAATTTCATCAATCAAGGCTCATTAAATAGTGGTTATGCTATGCACAAATCTATGCAAAGAATTCAACCGTAAAGAATTAAGATATTAAAGAGCATCAATGAACCTGTTAAGAAGATGAATTAGACTATTTTTGGGTTGTAGTTACTGTCAATGCAGGCAACAATGCAGGGAAGAAATACCATTGTACCAACATTGGTAGTGAAACAAAAATGTAGTCTGGTAGCTTCATCAATCAAAGTGATGTAAATGCTCCTACATGTCAAAAATACCAGTTTAATAAAGCAATTCACCTCCAAAGTACAACAACTCTAATCATTCTTTGTACACGTACGGGTCAAAAACACTAATTACCTTTAAGAGAATAAAGTCCTGATTCTACTTTTCTATTGTAGTTTGCTCTTTACTTCACATGCACCTTCATAAGTAACACCACGTAGCTTAGGCAACAAGTGAAGCACTAAAAACGCATACCTTGAAGCAGTAAAAACTCTCTAGTTGGTTCCTTTCTTGTCCTTCCAATGCATCAAGTTCTCAAATAGCAGGTACTTCCTTGCCAATTGTACAAACGAGAGCTTGCTTTCCTTTTTATCTTGAACAATGCCAAGTGGAACCCTTCGTGCAACACATACACATACATATAATGGTTTAGAGTTTATGTTGCCCTCACATGGAAAATAAAATCACAAGAAGTGTGATGGATGTTAGCAGCAACACAAGTATCACATTGAGGTGTGTGTGTGAGTCTACGACAACTGGACTAAAATTCCAGTAGCATATCGCATAATGTGTTCATAAGAACTTCAAATTGGAGTTCCAAATATGCATGCATTCATCTAGTATTGAATTTGATTATATGAGCAGCAGTAGTTGCAATATATGTGTGTCTTTAATTTCATAAACAACAGCTACGGAATTGGTGTGTGCAAAGTGTGTTTGTATGCATCAGTGTTTGGGGGTGTGTGTGTGTCTTATATGCAACAGCAGCAACAACCAAGAGTATTTCGAATGTGTGTGCGTCCAATATGTACTGTTCATGTGTGCGTGTGTATGCTGATTAAAATAGCATTGCAACCTTTGTGTGTGAAATAGCATTGCAACCTTTGATATAAGCTCTTCAACCATCACAGAAGCAAACAGAAAAGTAACTGTGAAGAAAAGCTAAAACATCCCAAGTGAAACTGGAACCACACAAAAGTCTATAGATTATAACACATTTCCATACATTATAAATTTTTGCAATACAATATCCATTTTAAGTTAAAATACCATTTCGATCGTAATGGTTAACATAACAGTGGAGACAATGAACAAAAGGATCAATAAATAATAAGTCAATTAGAGAGCCAAAGAGTCCATGAATTGTGAATTTTGTACTATTTTGATTTAACTTGACCATTATAAGGCAAGTAATATGAGTAGGTAAAGAGTAATAATGAAAATCAAATTTCAGTTCAAACTCTAGGTATTAATCTAAACTTGACATTTTATTCAGATACCGAATATCATAATTAGCTTCAAACCAAACCAATTCAAAAATTGTAACATCCGGCACTAAACCAGGTTAGCAACAATGACCTAATATGTATTTAATAGTCAATTATAGCCTAATCAGTGGTCATTAGAAATTAATCAAGAGATTAACAAGGTTTATTAGAAAATTCGACTCAATTAGAATCAAATTCATCGGTGCGATGAATCGGGAAATCAGTTAATCCAATCAATTTACGGTATGAGGGATTAATTCAACTAAGTACATAATTAATCTATGATTAGTGACACTAATTATACACTAATACAAATTAGTTAACATTAATTATGCAAGACTAAAACAATTCATTAAAACAATGCATTCAAAAGTATTTATGAAATTACATAAAAAGGGAAATACAAGAATACACCTTGAAATACATTTATACAAAAAAAAATAGAAATACACCATAGTTATGGCCTTTAGGCCGGCCACATAGGAGGTACAAAACCTCCATATTTTATTTCCATCCACCATGCTCAATCTCAATCAAATCCTCCAACACCATCTCCTTTCAATTCAAGTTAGATACTACACTCCACCTCCATCTTGAAAGGCTTCTTTTTCCTCTATAAATAGAGACAAACCCTTTCATAATTTTCACACCAAAAATCTCTCCTTCTTCTCTCTAGAAACCGGCCACACACACACACATACTCCACAAAACTTTTCTTTCAAGTGTTCTTCATTTGCAAGGTGTTCTTCGTGAACCCTTTGAAGATCCAACCTTCTACTCATTTCCATTCTTCTAAAAACATCAAAGTAAGTAAATACTAACTTATTTCATCTTATATTTATGTTTATATAAGGTCTTGCATAATATATATATACAATCACCAACAACAACAAGTTTCATAAAAACTCAAGTTTATAAGTTTCTAGTTTTTATTTTTAAGTTGTTTCTTTAAATGTGTTTATGAATATATGAACACATTATAAAAGTGTTAATATTATGAAAACATGTGATATATATATGTGTTTTATAACTTTTATAAGTTTTATACAAGTAGTCTTTGAATAAGCAACAAGAATCATAAGTTGTTTCAAGTTTATAAACTGCGGATTTTCGGCAGAAAATTTATATCGACTTTGAAAAATCATAACTAATTCATAACTTAACGAAATGAGTTGATTCTTGTCTAAAAAGTTAGATCTATGTCTTAACTATAGATCTGGAAGTTTTCATAATTTATTTTGGAGTTTAAGACCTCCAGAAATTATTTGGGAAACCGAAAGTTTGACAGCTCAAAAATGGCCAACATAGGGTTTTTAACGAGCTATTTCACCAACCTAAACATCTCGAAAAATGGCCGTTCTTGATTCTAAAAATCCTTTGTATATAGTTTTTTAATGTCCTAGAAAACCAAAGCCTAAAACGTTTTGGAGCTTGGTCAAAAACAGCCTCAAAGTAGGCCGAAAAACCTCCGAAAAAGCTGGAAAATTATATATATATATATATATATATATATATATATATATATATATATATATATATATATAAACTTGACGTTTTAAGCGGTTTTTATTTATAAACTTGTAATGTTGGGTGATTTAAAACATAAAAATCTATAAATATATATATATATATATATATATATATATATATATATATATATATATATATATATATATATATATATATATATATATATATATATATATATATATATATATATATATATATATATCATATATTAGAGATATTAAGTCCTTATTATCATTTAAGACTCGATTAAACTCACGCGACGCATCATCCATCCATTCACGCTAAATAGCTTTTTACGCTAGTTTTTGCCATCGCAATCTCGGTGAGTTCTCATAGCCCCTATTTTCACACTGTTATGTTTTGGGGATGAAATACATGCTTCGTTTCTATATGGACAAGAAAACATCTTCATTTCTATTATGTATTACACATGTGGTTCCATCAGCCCTTATATCATGAACCATTAATTGCATTTATTTGTAAGCGCGAATATATTGTGGATAGATCTATTGGGAGTCACGTCCCCCATTCGGGTTAGTTCAGGTCGGCTAACAGTGAGTGCATATATATTCAACACACTGTATACAGTCGGGGATACTGCACAGGGCAAACTCATTTTAATTAAGCTTCGGTTGCATGATGGTTTATATGTATTACATAACATGGAATTTATGATTTTATAAATTCAAACTCTACTATTGTTGTCCATACAAGTCATATTTACGTGTAAACCTATGAGCTCACCAACAATTTTGTTGACGTATTTTAGCATGTATTTTCAGGAAATTAAGGCAAGTTCATCACAACGGAATTATTTTCAAGCTTCCGCACTTAAGGAGTCACACTCATTTTCAAACTGACGGAGATTTAACTGCATTATTTTGGATATTTTAATTATGTAATTAAATCTCTGTATATTGTGAACTCCTTTACTCATATCAGACTATGTAAAACATTGTTGTGTTTAAAAGTTTCAACGATGTATTTTAAAAACGTCCATATAGTGGTCGTTCATTATGATTATGGTTATGCTTCCGCGACATCACGCTTCGTTGCCAACCGGGGTAACGGGGTGTGACAGATTGGTATCAGAGCCATAGTTATAGTGAACTAGGTTGCATTAGTACCCTAGACGATAACTGCACTTAAGTTTTACTGATTTTGAAAATATCTTGTAACCAACTAAAAGACTATGCCTGGACCTTGATAGCAGAAAACATGTCCCACCCAGAGACCATCATCTTGTCATATTCAGAGGATGAGTACACCCCTATGAGCCCCGAAGTCACTGAGGTTTTCACTGAAGGAGAACCATCTGAAGAAGAAGACCCCTCCGAAGAACCAATGCAGGAGTCAGAAGAGGAACCTATGGAAGAAGATGACGACGGAGAGGATCCACCGCCCCCAGCAGTCCCCGCCCGCGTTCCATACCACCCGGCAGAGCCATCATTTTAGCCGTACCGCCCTTACCCAAACGGCCCTAAGATGTTGTACACACCCCGAAAGAGGGTGATCACGCCGAGACGGGAGTCTATTCCCATCTCGACTCCCCAACCCAATCCCCCACCACAGCACCGACGGGTAGACGCCCGAAGATAGGGATGGATGCCTGAGACCCTCCGTGAGTGGAGGCAAGAGGAAGGAATCCCTTCCCACTTTGAGATTGGAGGACCATCCTCCACACCTATTCCGTCACTCACCCAAGAATCCGCCAAACAGACCATACCACTTTTGGTAGCACCGTCTTCAAGGCATGATCTTTAACTTTGGTTGCTTAACCAAGACATCGGAGAAATGACCGCTCGTTTAGAGCTAGAGGAGTTACAAAACTCCAACTTAGACTGGGCCAACCAGCACGCCCTCGCCATCCAGCAGGATGGACTAAATGAGCTTCGGCAACGATTAGCCGAGAGCGAGGCCCGTAATGAGGAGCTGACACAACGCCTCAATGCTTTGGAAAAGGGAGAGACCCCTGATCACTCCCGCACCTAGTACCCCCCTCCTCTATCTTTGTAATATTAGGAAATTATTATGTAATAGTGTAGGACTAAAATTTTTCGGGTAATAACCCGCCCCAATGTAAGAAAGTTATGAATGATTAATGAAAATTGCAAGTTATTTAATTGTGTTTGATGATTATGTGTTGTGCCTTTAGAAAAAAATTACATCTTTAAGATTCAACTTCTTACACTATGCTCTTTTCTTTAAACTTTAAGATAATGCCGCAAAGACGAGCTATGAACGCTTCCGAAATTGAGGAACTAGTTGCACAAAGAGTGGCTGCTGCTATAGCCACTTACGAGACCAACAGAAACAGTTCAGCTAATGGAGATGATGGTGCTAGCCGCACCACGGGAGGAACTGAAACCCACCCAAAGGGTTGTGGAATTAAGGGGTTTTTGAGCTGCAAGCCCCGATACTTCAATGGAACTGAAGGGGCCGTTGGATTAGTACGATGGTTCGAAAAATTAGAGTCTGTCTTCCGTGTTAGCGGATGCATTGAAGGAGACAAGGTAAAGTTCGCCACCCACACTCTGCAAGACAGGGCCTTGACATGGTGGAACTCGTATACCCAATCTGTGGGGATTGATGCAGCTTACCAACTCGCCTGGACCGAGTTAAAGCAGATGATGGCCGATGAGTATTGCCCGAGGAATGAGCTACAGAAAATGGAGTCAGAGTTTTGGAATTTGGCTATGAAGGGAACGGATGTAGCTGGGTACACCAACCGATTCCACGAACTAAGTATTCTGTGCCCTCAGATGGTGACCCCTGAGTACAAGAAAATCGAGCGTTACATTTGGGGACTCGCTCCTCAAATTCAAGGAAATGTCACTGCCTCCAACCCGTCCACCATACAGGATGCCATCAGAATGGCCAACAATCTTATGGATCAAGTGTCCCGGAGAAATGAAGCCAAAGAAAACAAGAGGAAGTGGGAGGACAAGTCCGGGAGGAATACGGGCTCGCAATCCAAGAAGCCCGAGACCATCAAGGCTTCTGTAGCAGGAGCTGCGTCAAGGAAGGGCTACACAGGTACCAAGCCTTTCTGCACCCAATGCACCTTTCATCACAACAAGGGTCCCTGCCCAACCCCTTGTGGAAAATGCAAACGTATTGGTCATGTGCCAAGGACTGTAAATTTGGAACCTCGCGTGTCAATGGCGGCAATCAGAGAGGCTGCTATGAATGTGGAGATGCCGGGCACTTCAGGAGTGAGTGCTCGAAGTTGAGAAATGGTGGAGGAGCTCAGGGGAGAGCTTTTGTGTTAGGAGCAGGTGACGCTCGTCAGGATCCCCATGTGGTATCAGGTTCGTTTGTTTTAAATGACATTTACGCTTACGTACTCTTTGATACTGGGGCTGATAGGAGCTTTATATCTGATAAGTTTAGTAAGCAATTGAATGCCAGTCCTTTTCCCTTAGACAACTCTTATACTATAGAACTGGCTGACGGCAAAATAATAGAGGCAAGTAGTATTATTAAGGAATGCACACTGAACCTGGCAGATCATCCCTTTAAGATAGACTTGATGCCTATAGAACTCGGAAGTTTTGATGTAGTAATTGGTATGGATTGGTTGTCACACAATCAGGCTGAGATTTTGTGCGGTAAGAAAGTGGTATGGATACCACTCCACAAGAAGAAGGTCCTAACATTCCAGGGGGAAAGAAAGAACCAACAGTTGAATGTCATATCTGGCCTAAGAACATTAAAGTGCCTTAGGAAAGGTTGCCATGCAGTACTGGTACAAAATTGCAGAAAAAGAGTCGGAGTAGAAACGACTCGAGGATATTCCAGTGGTTTGTGACTATCCGAAGGTTTTCCCGGAATATTTGCCTGGGCTTCCGCCAGCTAGGCAATAGGAGTTTCAAATCGATTTGGTGCCGGGAGCTACACCGGTCGCAACAGCCCCATATAGACTCGCTCCTTCTGAAATGCAAGAGTTATCCAATCAATTACAAGAGTTGATGGATAAAGGATTCATTCGACCAAGTTCCTCACCTTAGGGAGCTCCGGTCTTGTTCGTGAAAAAGAAAGACGGATCCTTCAGAATGTGCATAGACTACCGAGAGCTAAACAAGTTGACAGTAAAGAACCGCTACCCCCTTCCCAGATTTGACGACCTGTTTGACCAACTACAAGGATCTAGTTTCTACTCTAAGATTGATCTGCGATCCGGGTATCATCAAGTAAAGGTTCGAGAAGAAGACATTCCCAAGACAGTATTCAAAACTTGTTATGGACTTCACGAATTCCAGGTAATGCCATTCGGTTTGACCAACGCACCAGCAGTATTCATGGACCTCATGAATCGAGTGTGTAAACCGTATCTGGACAAATTTGTAATAGTGTTCATAGACGATATCCTCATCTATTCCAAAAATAAGAAGGAGCACGAACAACATCTCAAGTTGATCTTGGAGTTGTTAGAGAAGGAGCAGTTATACGCCAAATTTTCAAAATGTGAATTTTGGTTACGAGAAGTTAAATTCCTTGGACATGTGATCAACAGCCAGGGAATCCAAGTTGATCCATCAAAAATCGAGGTCATAAAGAACTGGGCGACTCCTAGAACTCCCACGGAAATCTGCCAATTTCTAGGACTTGACGGTTATTATAGGTGATTTATTAAAAACTTCTCAAAGATAGCATGTTCCCTAACAGAGTTGACTCGGTAGGATGTAAAATATATCTGGGGTGAAGAGCAGGAAAAGGCATTTTAACGTTCAAAGCAAAGATTGTGTAGTGCACCAATTCTGTCCTTACCTGAAGGAACTGAAAATTTTGTGGTCTACTGTGATGCCTCACACAATGGATTTGGTTGTGTGCTCATGCAAAGGGATAAAGTCATTGCTTACGCATCACGGCAGCTCAAAATTCACGAGGTGAACTATACGACTCATGATTTGGAGCTTGGAGCAGTGGTGTTTGCTCACAAAATATGGAGGCACTACCTGTACGGAACTAAGTGCACGGTGTTCAGAGACCATAAAAGCCTTCAGCCTATCCTGAATCAGAAAGAGTTAAATATGAGGCAACGTCGTTGGGTTGAACTGCTTAGCGATTATGACTGCGAAATTCGTTATCATCCGGGGAAGGCGAATGTCGTAGCTGATGCCCTAAGCCGAAAGGAACGGGTTAAGCCATTGAGAGTCCGAGCTTTGGTCATGTCTATACAGTCAAACCTAAACTCTCAAGTCCGCGAGGCACAAGAAGAAGCAGTCAAGGAGGGTAATCTACTGGATGAAGCCTTGAGAGGTATGGATAAGCAGTTTGAAATCAAGTCAGATGGATGTCGGTACTTCATGGGCAGAATTTGGCTACCAAAATTTGGAGGAGTAAGGAAACTGATCATGGATGAAGGGCATAAAACAAGATATGCTATCCATCCAGGGTCAGATAAGATGTAC
Source organism: Centrapalus pauciflorus (assembly GCA_020465985.1). Lineage (NCBI taxonomy): Eukaryota > Viridiplantae > Streptophyta > Magnoliopsida > Asterales > Asteraceae > Centrapalus > Centrapalus pauciflorus. The sequence goes on from JAANYP010004670.1 coordinate 96,982, forward strand.
CACGACTTGAAGGGAATGTACTGGTGGCCAAACATGAAGGTTGACATTGCTACCTATGTCAGCAAGTGCTTAACATGTTTGAAGGTTAAGGCTGAGCACCATGGATTTCATCACCAAGTTGCCGAAGACTTCTAGAGGTTATGACACCATTTGGGTGATTGTGGATCGACTTACCAAGACCGCACACTTCCTGCCAATCAAGGAGACTGATAAGATGGATAAGTTAACACGAATCTATCTTAAAGAAGTCGTCCTAAGGCATGGAGTGCCAGTATCAATTATATCAGACAGGAACAGCCGGTTCACATCAAGATTTTGGCAGACATTGCAAGAAGCACTGGGCACACGTCTAGATATGAGCACAGCCTACCACCCGCAGACGGATGGTCGGAGTGAAAGGACGATTCAGACGCTGGAAGACATGCTAAGGGCATGTGTTATCGACTTTGGCAAAAGTTGGGACAGGAACCTGCCATTCATGGAGTTTTCCTATAACAACAGCTATCACTCAAATATTAAGACCGCCGCATTCGAGGCACTCTACGGGCGAAAGTGTCGATCGCCACTTTGTTGGGCTGAAGTAGGAGATAGTCAGATTACTGGACCTGAGATCATCCAGGAGAATACAGAAAAGATAGCCCAGATTCGTAACCGGTTAAAGATCGCGCGGGATCGACAGAAAAGTTATGAAGACGTTCGACGGAAGCATTTGGAATTCCAATAGGGAGATCAAGTAATGTTGAAAGTCTCGCCTTGGAAGGGCGTAATCCGTTTTGGGAAACGAGGAAAACTCAATCCTCGTTATATCGGACCATTCAAGATCACCAAAAGAATTGCCCCGGTAGCATACCGACTCAATCTGCCCCCAGAGCTTAGTAACGTTCATAATATCTTCCACGTGTCCAATCTTAAGAAGTGTCTGGCTGATGAATCACTCGTTATACCCACGGACGAGCTGGAGTTAGACGATAAGTTGAACTTCATTGAAAAACCCGTGGAAATAATGGACCGAGAAGTCAAGAAACTAAAGCACAGCCGGATCCCGATAATAAAAGTCAGATGGAACTCTAAGCGAGGTCCTGAGTTTACGTGGGAACGCGAAGACCAGTTCCGAGAAAAATACCCTCATCTGTTCTCAAATACTCAAGAAGTGGAGAACAAGAGCTAATTTCGGGACGAAATTCCCTTAACAGGGGGAGACTGTAACATCCGGCACTAAACCAGGTTAGCAACAATGACCTAATATGTATTTAATAGTCAATTATAGCCTAATCAGTGGTCATTAGAAATTAATCAAGTGATTAACAAGGTTTATTAGAAAATTCAACTCAATTAGAATCAAATTCATCGGTGCGATGAATTGGGAAATCAATTAATCCGATCAATTTACGATATGATGGATTAATTCAACTAAGTACATAATTAATCTATGATTAGTGACACTAATCATACACTAATACAAATTACTTAACATTAATTATGCAAGACTAAAACAATTCATTAAAACAATGCATTCAAAAGTATTTATGAAATTACATAAAAAGGGAAATACAAGAATACACCTTGAAATACATTTATACAAAAAAAATAGAAATACACCATAATTATGGCCTTTAGGCCGGCCACATAGGAGGTACAAAACCTCCATATTTTATTTCATCCACAATGCTCAATCTCAATCAAATCCTCCAACACCATCTCCTTTCAATTCAAGTTAGATACTACACTCCTCCTCCATCTTGAAAGGCTTCTTTTTCCTCTATAAATAGAGACAAACCCTTTCATAATTTTCACACCAAAAATCTCTCCTTCTTCTCTCTAGAAACCGGCCACACACACACACATACTCCACAAAACTTTTCTTTCAAGTGTTCTTCATTTGCAAGGTGTTCTTGGTGAACCCTTTGAAGATCCAACCTTCTACTCATTTCTATTCTTCTAAAAACATCAAAGTAAGTAAATACTAACTTATTTCATCTTATATTTATGTTTATATAAGGTCTTTGTTAGAATGTATTATAATTGAAGGAAATCAAAGTATAGGGTTTGTTTTGTAAATCTTCCATAGTTGTGAAAATTATGTATAAATATAGTAGGTTTGACTTTCAAAGATAAGATCTCTGACATTTCACCTTTTGTACGGAAAAGCAGTTACTGACTTGGATATTCTTCTCATCATTTTGTAATCGACATTCTCTGGAATTAAATCATTCGGTTAGTTTTTGAGTTCTATAATTGTTCTTGATATTGAATTGTTGCATATTTGATATAGAAACTATAATTCACAATTGGTATCAGAGCTTTAGGGGTGAATAATTTGATTCTGAGATTGATTTTTTTTTTTCGAAATTGTTCACTGTTCTTGAACATTTTTTTCCGAAAAACCCTAAAATCACTAAGGGTTTTTAATCTGTTGATCATAGACAGTGAAAATTAGATCGAAGGTAAAGGATCAATAGTAGAATCAATTGATTATAAACTTGAATTGATTCACAAAACACAGAAAAAGATCTAGGCATTTTTGTCAAATTTTGAAAAACACAAAGTCGACTACTGTTCTATTAAAAAAGTGTTTGTAATCTAAATCCTCACCTTCGATTGCAATTTCAGTGTAAATGGGCAAATTTTTATATTTAATTTGAATTTCAGACTTGAAAAATCTGAAAATATTAAGAAACTCGAAATACACATATCTTATGTGTCATTCGAGTTGAATACTTGTGAAAATCGAGTTGACAATAGTGTCAATCGAGTTGAAAAACTGTGACAATCGAGTTGACAACCTGTGTCAATCGAGTTGGATATAAAGTTGATTCGAGTTTAAGTAACAGATCATTCGAGTTTATTAGGAGTTTGAATTTTATTTGAGTTTCAAAATAGACAAATTCGAGTTTTTCAAAAGACCAATTCGAGCTTCACATAAGAGTTGATCGAGTTTTACTATAAAACTCAAGTATCTGAACATAATTCGAGTTTCATAAAGGCAAATTCGAGTTTCATTCCAAACTCATTCAAGTTTTACACCAAACACATTCGAATTTCACACCAAACTCACTCGAGTTTCACACCAAACTCATTCGAGTTTCATTCCAAACGCATTCGGTCACACCCCGTTACCCCGGTTGGCAACGAAGCGCGACGTCGCGGAAGCGTAACCATAATCATAATGAACGACCACTATATGGACGTTTTCGAAAATACATCGGCGTAACTTTAAAAGATTTAAATGTTTTTCATAACCCAAAATGATAAAGAGAAGTTCGCAAGGCACAGAGATTTAAATACATAATTAAATCATTCAAAATAATGCAAATAAATCTCCGATGGTTTGAAACTGAGTGCGACTCCTTAAATGCGGAACCTTGAAAATACTACCAATGTGATGGACTTGCCTTAATTTCCTGAAAATACACGCTAAAATACGTCAACAAAAATGTTGGTGAGTTCATAGGTTTACACGTAAATCTGATTTGTATGGACAACAATAATAGAGATTGAATTTATAAAATCATAAATTCCTTGTTATGTATTACATATAACCAATTAACCATCATGCAACCGAAGCTTAATTTAAAATGAGTTTGCCCTGTGCAGTATTCCCATACGTAATACCGTTTGTTGAATATATATGCACCCGCTGTTAGCCAATCCAACTAACCCGAGTGGGGGACATGACTCCCAATAGATCTATCCACAATATATTTGCGCTTACAAATAAATGCAATTAACGGTTCATGATATCAGGGCTAATGGAACCACATGTGTAATACATAATAGAATGAAGATATTCCGTGTCCATATAAAAACGAAGCATGTATTTCATCCCCAAAACATAACAGTGTGAAAATAGGGGCTATGAGAACTCACCGAGCGTGAGATGGTGAAAACTAGCGTAAAGTGCTCTTTTGCGTAAAGTGACGGATGATGCACCGAGCGAGATTAAACGGGTCCTAAATGATAATAAGGACTTAATATCTCCAATATATGATGATATACATATATTTATAGATTTTTATGTCTTAAATCACCCAAGACTACAAGTTTATAAATAAAATTTGCTTAAAACGTCAAGTTTATATATATATATATAATTTTCCAGCTTTTTCGGAGGTTTTTCGGCCTACTTTGAGGCTATTTTTGACCAAGCTCTAAAATTTTTTAGACTTTGGTTTTCTTGGAAATTAAACTAATATATACAAAGGATTTTTAGAATCAAGAACGGCCATTTTTCGAGATGTTTAGGTTGGTGAAAAAGCTCGTTAAAAACCCTATGTTGGCCATTTTTGAGCTGTCAAACTTTCGGTTTCCCAAATAATTTCTGGAGGTCTTAAACTTCAAAATAAATTATGAAAAATTACAGATCTATAGTTAAGACATAGATATAACTTTTGAGACAAGAATCAACTCATTTCGTTGAGTTATGAATTAGTTATGAATTTTCAAAGTCAATATAAATTTTCTGCCGAAAATCCGCAGTTTTATAAACTTGAAACAACTTATGATTCTTGTTGTTTATTCAAAGACTACTTGTATAAAAGTTATAAAAGTTATATAACACATATATAACACATGTTTTCATAATATTAACATGTTTATAATGTGTTCATATATTCATATGCACATTTAAAGAAACAACTTAAAAATAAACTAGAAACTTATAAACTTGAGTTTTTATGAAACTTGTTGTTGTTGGTGATTATATATATTATGCAAGACTTATATAAACATAAATATAAGATGAAATAAGTTAGTATTTACTTACTTTGAAGTATTTAGAATATGATTTTGAGTAGAAGTTGAAACTCTTGCAAAATATGCACTAAAAACACTTGAAGAACACCAAGAACACTTGAAGAACACTTGAATGAAGAAGTTTGTGATGTGTGAGTGTATAGGGCCGGTTTTATGAGGAGAGAAAAGAAGATTTTGGTGTGTTTAAAATGAATGAAATGCCTCTCTATTTATAGAGAAATTTGTGGTCTTTCAAATGATGAAAAGCATGGGAAACAAAAGTTGTGTGCACTTTTAAACAAAATGATGGTGTTTAAAGTAATATTAAAAAATAAAAGTCAACTTCTAATATCCACATGCCTATATGGCTGGCCATACATGTATTATACATGTATTTTCATTTTTGTTTTTTTGTATAAAAGTATTTAGAAATGTATTCTTGTATTTTCCTTTTCTTGTAATTTCATAAATACTTTTAGATGCATTGTTTTAATGAATTGTTTTAGTCTTGCATAATTAATGTTAAGTAATTGTATTAGTGTTTGATACTAATCGTAATTTAATTATGTACTTAGTTGAATTAATCCCTCATATCGTAAATTGATCGGATTAATTGATTTCCCGATTCATCGCACCGATGAATTTGATTCTAATTGGGTTGAATTTTCTAATAACCCTTGTTAATCACTTGATTAATTTCTAATGACCACTGATTAGGGTATAATTGGCTATTAAATACAGATTAGGTCATTGTTGCTAACCTGGTTTAGTCCCAGATGTTACAGTCTCCCCCTGTTAAGGGAATTTCGTCCCGAAATTTTATCTTGTTTCCTCAAGGGTATTGTTACTTAAGAGTAGATGAGAGTATCTTTTCTTTTACTGGCCTTTGCATTCCCTAGATAATTCTGGTTCATGCCTAGAATTCCATCTGACCTTGAGGATGGGTATACAACTGTGCTTCCATCCTTTGACCTTATGGTCCATGATTTCAACCGGCTCTTTGATGAAGCGAAGTTTATCATTTAGTTAGATCTCTCCCAAGGGGTAACAAGTGTCTCCTCTAACAACCACTTCTTCTTATTCGATACATGGAAGGTATTGTGCATGCTGCTAAGCTCTGGTGGTAAATCTAAACGATAAGCTACGAGTCCAATCCCCTTTAAGACTTTGTATTGCCAATGTATCGAGGGTTTAAGTATCCTTGTTTCCCAAATCGTAACACGCCATTCCATGGCAAGACTTTCATCAGTACTTGTTCTCCTAATTAGAACTCAAGGGATTTTCTATTTTCATCTGCATAACTTTCTTACCATCGCAGGCAACTTTTAGTCAGTTCCGTATCTGTACTATCCTTTTGGTAGTTTCGTGAATGATCTTAGGGCCAGTGATTTGGCTATCTCCTACTTCTTCCCAACAAATCGACAATCGACACTTTTGCTCGTAGAGGGCCTCAAACGGGGCAGCTTTAATACTCGAGTGATAGCTATTGTAGTATGATAATTCCACTAAGGTAATTGAGTATCCATTACATAGGCTCTTAATGTGTGTTCTAGGGTTTGGATCCTTCTATTATTCTGACCATTGGTCTGAGGGTGATATGTGGTACTCATGTCCAAGTTTGTATCCAAAGCTTGCAGTAATAATTGCCAAAAGTCTAGATGTAAATCTGCTATTCGTATCCGAAATGATTTAAATAGGCACTCCGTGGACGAGTTTCTTGAGGTACGTTTGGACTAGCTTATTCATTCTGTTGTTCTCCTTGGTTGGAAGGAATGTGCGGATTTTCTTAGGTGGTCGACTAATACTCAAATGGTTTGCTTATGTTTGTCTAAACTTTGGAGCATGTTAGGAATTTGTTGACATATGTGCCAATGTCATCCTTCATGTTAGGCCACCCGTACAGCTCCTTAAGGTCATGATACATTTTATCGGATCCGGGGTGAACGACATATCTTAATTTGTGTCCTTCATCCATAATCAGCTTTCTTATTACACCAAACAGAGTAATCAGATTCCATTCATGAAATATCGATTTTTACTAGCCCTTATCCTAAACTATTTATCCACTTGTACTCTTAACGGCTTAGCTCATTAGTTTTCCTCAGGTGATAACGAATTTTCACGGTTGCAATTACTTATTAGTTCCTTCCAACGGTACTACTTCATATTCGACTCTTTCTGGTTCAAGATGTGTTGGAGGCTCTTATGGTCTGTGGATACAATACACTTCATACCGTACAACTAATGTCTCCAAGGATAAAGACTACTGCTTCAAGATCCAGATCATGCGTTGTGTAAATCACCTACTAAACCTTAAGTTTTCATAAAGCATAAGCTATGACCCTATCTTTCTATCTCAACCCATTGTGTGAAGCGTCACAGTAATCTACAAATTTCTTGCTTCTCTTGGATAAAATAAGCACACTATGCAGTTTGTGCTTTAATAACTGATACGATGTCTCCTGATTCTCGCCCCAATCATACTTAATGTCCTTTCGGGTCAGTTCTGTTATAGCTCCGGTGATCTTTGAGAAATTTTTGATAATTGCCTATAATAAGTGGCAAGTCTTAAGGACTGTCGTATCTCTATGGGGGTTCTGAGAGTTGACCAATTCTTGATAGCCTCGATCTTTGCGGGGTCGACTTGGATCCTTTTACTATTGATCACGTGATCGAGAAATTTTCACCTATCTTGGTCAAACTTAGAAAGCTTGGCTTATAGTTGTTCCTTCTTCAACAATTCTAGAATTAGTCTTAAATGTTTGCTCGTGGTCCTCCTTGTTTTGTGAGTAGATTAAAAGTCATTCATGAATACAATCACGAATTTGCCTAGATAAGGTTTGCACACCCGATGAGGTCCATGAGTACTGTCGGGGGCACTGGTTAATCCAAACGTCATTAATAGGAATTTACGATGACCGAAACGGAATCTGAAAGCTGTCTTTGGAATACCTTTCCTGCGAACTCTAACCTGGTGATAACCAGACCTTAGGTCAATCTTCGAATAGAAGCTTAATGCTTGGAGTTTGTCAAACAAGTCATTGATCCTTGGAAGTTGGTATTGGTTCTTTTAGCTTTTTTTTTTTTAACTCTCGGTAATTGATGCACATCCCGAAAGTTCCATCCTTCTCCTTTATGAACAATACTGGAGCTCCTCCAAAGCGAGGAACTCGGTTTGATAAACCTTTTATCTAAGAGCTCCTACAGTTGGTTAGACGATTCTTACACTACTGATGGGGCTAATCGGCATGGTGCTCGAGTCACTGGTGCAGCACCTGACACTAGGTCAATTTGGAATTCGACTTGCCTTGATGGTGAGAGTCCAGGTAAGTGTTCTGGAAAAACTTTGGGGTAACCGTAAATAATAAGAATGTTTTTGAGTTGCTTTCCCTTTGGCTCCCTCTCTATCAACACTTTAGGGTCCTAATGCTAGAGATGATGCTTACTTCGGTATTTCTTGCTTTGCATTGGACAGTAAGGAACTTCTTATTGGCTAAAGGTATATGAACGGTGTTCTTGTTGCATACTATTTCCACACGATTTTCGGTAGCCAATCCATGCCTATGACCACGTAAACACTTCCCAGTTTGATGGGTATCAAGTCTGTTTCAAAGAGTCGGCCTACTAATTCTAACGAGCATCCTCGACTTATATTATTTGTCTTAAGCGTCTCAGTGTCATCAACCTCAATAGCATAAGTAGCACTTAATGGAATTTATCTGCTTAGTGAACTTAGTGGATATAAAGCTCCTATCAGCACCAGTATCAAATAGTAGAAATGCATAAGTGGTATCTAATGGGGTAAAAGGATAAGTCTCGGGTTTAAAATTTCTTAGGCTAATAGTCACAGCTTTATCTTTTCCTATGCAGAATTGTAGTTAAAACTTAATCCTCATAAAAGTTCTTGATACTTAATCTTTGTATATGATATGGTCAGAATTTTCGGATAAATTCTTAAGCCTTATTTACCCTAAGATATATCAGATAGTATAGCCTAGATAAATTCTATAAAATGGTAGAAGGGTACTAAGTATGAGATGCCTCTGGGGTTTCCTCGTACTCCAGAGCGTTAAGTCGTTGGGTTAGTTCTACATTACGGGCTTTGCGCTCTGCTAGGTGCTGTCACAATTTATCTATTCCGTCTTGTTGAATCGCTTGGGTATTCTGGTTGTACCAAGGTATATTGAGGGTTTGTATTGCATCCTGCTTAATCCTTGCAAAGATCTCACCGACCTCTTGGTGGACTTTGTTGAAATTGGAGGTCGTTTCTGGCGGCCCTTGCCACTAACAGGGGCATCGTTTGTTACATAGGTTTCTGGGTAAGTGTCGGCACTTGAGAGGAAGATGGTGTTCCGACTTCAAACTGGTTTTGGATCCCTTCCTCGTTTCCCCACTCTTGGAGAGTGTGAGGCATCCATCCCCACTGTCTTACGTTCACCTATCGTTACAGTTGCGGGCTTGGCTGATGAGTAGGTACCGGGTAGACTCCCGTTGTGCTAGTCACACCCTTTTCCTATGGGTGAACTTCCTTAATGGTCCATTGGGATGGCTTCTGAATAGGGTGTAAGGTGGCTTATGTGGTGGTGATGGTGGAGCAATTTGTGTTGCAGGGCCACAATTGTCCTCCTTGTGCTTTGACGAGTCCATTACATCGTCATTGATTTAGTCTGGGTGGGTTCCCGATTCAAAGTATACCTCAGTGTCACCTTGGCTTCTATGTTCCATGGGTGAGAATTCATCCTCTGAGTCAAAGATGATAATAACCATATTGTTCGACATGTTATTGTCATCAGGGTCCATATATGTGTTCACAGTTCTTGAAGAAAGCTTAGTTTTGTAACAGTTATAGTCTAGGTACTAAGGCAACCTAGTTCACTATAACTATGGCTCTGATACCAATCTGCCACACCCCGTTACCCCGGTTGGCAACGAAGCGCGACGTCGCGGAAGCGTAACCATAATCATAATGAACGACCACTATATGGACGTTTTCGAAAATACATCGGCGTAACTTTAAAAGATTTAAATGTTTTTCATAACCCAAAATGATAAAGAGAAGTTCGCAAGGCACAGAGATTTAAATACATAATTAAATCATTCAAAATAATGCAAATAAATCTCCGATGGTTTGAAACTGAGTGCGACTCCTTAAATGCGGAAGCTTGAAAATACTACCAATGTGATGGACTTGCCTTAATTTCCTGAAAATACACGCTAAAATACGTCAACAAAAATGTTGGTGAGTTCATAGGTTTACACGTAAATCTGACTTGTATGGACAACAATAATAGAGATTGAATTTATAAAATCATAAATTCCTTGTTATGTATTACATATAACCATCATGCAACCGAAGCTTAATTTAAAATGAGTTTGCCCTGTGCAGTATTCCCATACGTAATACCGTTTGTTGAATATATATGCACCCGCTGTTAGCCAATCCAACTAACCCGAGTGGGGGACATGACTCCCAATAGATCTATCCACAATATATTCGCGCTTACAAATAAATGCAATTAACGGTTCATGATATCAGGGCTAATGGAACCACATGTGTAATACATAATAGAAATGAAGATATTTTCGTGTCCATATAAAACCGAAGCATGTATTTCATCCCCAAAACATAACAGTGTGAAAATAGGGGCTATGAGAACTCACCGAGCGTGTGATGGTAAAAACTAGCGTAAAGTGCTTTTTAGCGTAAAGTGACGGATGATGCACCGAGCGAGATTAAACGGGTCCTAAATGATAATAAGGACTTAATATCTCCAATATATGATGATATATATATATTTATAGATTTTTATGTCTTAAATCACCAAACATTACAAGTTTATAAATAAAATTTGCTTAAAACGTCAAGTTTATATATATATATAATTTTCCAGCTTTTTCGGAGGTTTTTCGGCCTACTTTGAGGCTGTTTTTGACCAAGCTCTAAAATGTTTTAGACTTTGGTTTTCTAGGACATTAAACTACTATATACAAAGGATTTTTAGAATCAAGAACGGCCATTTTTTGAGATGTTTAGGTTGGTGAAAAAGCTCGTTAAAAACCCTATGTTGGCCATTTTTGAGCTGTCAAACTTTCGGTTTCCAAAATAATTTCTGGAGGTCTTAAACTTCAAAATAAATTATGAAAAATCAGAGATCTATAGTTAAGACATAGATCTAACTTTTGAGACAAGAATCAACTCATTTCGTTGAGTTATGAATTAGTTATGAATTTTCAAAGTCAATATAAATTTTCAGCCGAAAATCCGCAGTTTTATAAACTTGAAACAACTTATGATTCTTGTTGTTTATTCAAAGACTACTTGTATAAAAGTTATAAAAGTTATATAACACATATATAACACATGTTTTCATAATATTAACATGTTTATAATGTGTTCATATATTCATATGCACATTTAAAGAAACAACTTAAAAATAAAAACTAGAAACTTATAAACTTGAGTTTTTATGAAACTTGTTGTTGTTGGTGATTATATATATTATGCAAGACTTATATAAACATAAATATAAGATGAAATAAGTTAGTATTTACTTACTTTGAAGTATTTAGAATATGATTTTGAGTAGAAGTTGAAACCCTTGCAAGATATGCACTAAAAACACTTGAAGAACACCAAGAACACTTGAAGAACACTTGAATGAAGAAGTTTGTGATGTGTGAGTGTATAGGGCCGGTTTTATGAGGAGAGAAAAGAAGATTTTGGTGTGTTTAAAATGAATGAAATGCCTCTCTATTTATAGAGAAATTTGTGGTCTTTCAAATGATGAAAAGCATGGGAGACAAAAGTTGTGTGCAATTTTAAACAAAATGATGGTGTTTAAAGTAATATTAAAAAATAAAAGTCAACTTCTAATATCCACATGCCTATATGGCTGGCCATACATGTATTATACATGTATTTTCATTTTTGTTTTTTTGTATAAAAGTATTTAGAAATGTATTCTAGTATTTCCCTTTTCTTGTAATTTCATAAATACTTTTAGATGCATTGTTTTAATGAATTGTTTTAGTCTTGCATAATTAATGTTAAGTAATTGTATTAGTGTTTGATTAGTGTCACTAATCATAATTTAATTATGTACTTAGTTGAATTAATCTCTCATATCGTAAATTGATCGGATTAATTGATTTCCCGATTCATCGCACCGATGAATTTGGTTCTAATTGGGTTGAATTTTCTAATAACCCTTGTTAATCACTTGATTAATTTCTAATGACCACTGATTAGGGTATAATTGGCTATTAAATACAGATTAGGTCATTGTTGCTAACCTGATTTAGTGCCGGATGTTACACATTCGAGTTTCACACCAAACACATTCGAGTTTCACACCAAACTCGTTCGAGTTTCATTCCAAACTCATTCGAGTTTCACACCAAACACATTCGAGTTTCACACCAAACTCACTCGAGTTTCACACGAAACTCACTCGAGTTTCACATCAAACTCATTCGAATTTCACATCACACTCATTCGAGTTTCATTCTAAACTTATTCGAGTTTCATAATTAGATCATTCGAGATTTTAGCAATACGTCAACATCAAGTCTATTCAGTGTCTGATTCAAGTTGATTATTGCTACTAACAAGTTACTGTGTTGTAGATTTCAGTTGATCATTTCAGTACTAATCTGTGTTTCAAAGTTTGATCAACTTTCAACTGTTGATCAACATTTTCAATCTCAATCAAAGTTCATCAGATCTTGGACAGTTTCCCATATATCAATCAATATGTCAAAAGACGCTCTAGCAATGGGATCAGAAACCAAACCCCCAATTCTATACAGGGGTGAATATGTTCAATGGAGGGAGGTTTCTTGAATTCATTAGCTTTCATGATCTATCAGAAGAGATGTTGAAATCCTTAACAGAAGGACCAGCCACATTCATGGAAACAATCCCTGGAGTACCAACCGGTAATCCCCCAATTCCACCAAGGACAGTCGAGGTCACCAACCTGACTTAGGCCCAAAAGAAGAGAAAATTAGGGGATAAAACTGCCAGGAAATTACTTCCGATATCCATCCCAAATGATGGATATCTGAAGATGAAGATATTCTGGATGAAGATGCTCATACTTGCCTCAAATCAGAGATTTTCAATGAGTCAGAATTGAGTGAATCAGCCTTGACAGCTGAGGATGAAGTATGGGTTGGTTTAACTGATGAAGAGGATGCAGAAAGACAAGAATCTGAGGAGGAAAAGACAGAAGAAGTTGCATTGATGGCAACTGGCAAAACTGAGGCTGAAAATGATGTAGATTCAGAGTCTGAAAGATCAGATGGTTCAGATAAGCCGGAGGTACATTCTAATTCTGACTCTGATATTGATGAATCATGTGTACTAGAAGAAAAACTAACTCATATGGCCTTTATGCTTAAAAAGTTTGAAAAATCTTTAAAGGCGGAAAAGAAAAATGCTCATTCTTTGGAAAACAAACTTCGTAATGAACATAACTTAGTTTTAGACTTTTCCAAAGATAAAGCATTAGCTTTACGAGCAGTTTCAGATTTACAAGATAAGGAAAGAGAACTACAAAGCAATATACTTAATCTTAATCACAATATATCTGATTTACAAGAAAGACTGCGAACAGCAGAATTAGAAGCTTCCAATTTTTCTATAAAATATCATGCTATCTTTGAAGAACGAACTAAACTTTATGAGAAAATAAAGAAGATGGAAGATGAATTTATCAAAAGAGGGCAAACAGATCAAACCATTTATTTAAATCAACCAAAAGACACATAATTTTATAATTCTAAATCTGGAATTGGTTGGAAAAATCCAAAGTATCTGACAAAAGCAATATCTAGTTCACCAACACTATATGATGTCTGATACATGAACTTAGGATTAAAAATGGCATTTATGAAAGCCTCTGATGAAGTAGAATCCAGTGAAGAAATAAAAAGATTACGATCAGACAAAATGCGAAATTCTGGTGATTATACCAGAATAAATGAAACAAGTAATATTCCTGATATTAAAGAAGAGTATATTCAAACATATTCTGAAAAGGATTTGTCTGAATTACCTACTCAATCTCAAAAGTTATATCTGCCATATTCAATTCTAGAAAAGATATATTCTGATCTAGAATTGAAAATTAAAAATTTTGAGACAGAGAATGGAACTCTCAAGGCTGAACTAAGAACTATGGAACAAAAGTTATAAATTTAGCCTAAAAACATAAAGTTGTCTGATCCACAATCCTCAACTTCTCAAGATTCTATAAATTCAGAAAAGGAATTTGATCTGTACATGCACTCTGACTTTAATTCATTAGAGCAAATGTTTGGTAAGATTGATGAATTTATCAAACCTTTGCATAACAAACAATCAGATGATAATAAAGAACCTGTTAAAATTCTGCAAAGAATCTCTACAGATTCATTAAAATCATCTGAAAATTCACCATTATTACAACAAAAGAAGAAGACAACAAAAGTTATTGTTAATACTCCTAACTTTGAAAAAGGTGAATCATCTTCATCAGCGGACTCAATTGCACTTAAAGTCCAATCTTCAAAAGGTATGAGAAATTTACAGAAGAAACAAGTATCTAAATTTACTAATTCTCATACTTCTTTTATGTCAGATTTCATTGTGAACGGTTCGAGAAAACAAGTTTGGAGAAAGAAGAAAAGAGAACAGAAAAACAAGAGTATAAAACAAGAGTGGCGCGTGAAGAACAAAATTGTTACAGATAGAAATAGCAACATTGAACATTCTGTCTGTAATAATAAACTTGTTAATAATTCTTGTATAAAGTTTTCAAGAACGGACTTAATTGCTTTGAATTCTTGTGCTTGTAAGCCTTCAATTGTTAAATCTAATAAGCTCGTCTCGCAACCGAAGAAAAAAGACTCATTTTATGAACAGAAAAAGGTTCCACAGAAAAGAATTTCAAAAACAATTCCACCACGAATTGTACAAAAGTGGATACCTAAAAGATTAGTTCAAAAGTGGGTACCTAAAACAACATGAAATGATAAGCTAAAAGCCATATCTGTTAAGAAAACAAATAATACTTTGCATGAATTACCTAAAACAAAAGTACCCAACTACAAGTGGGTACCTCATGTGCTACTTCGTCTTATAGGTAAACCATGTCTGGTATCTTGACTCCGGATGTTCCAAGCATATGACCGGATAAAGAGACACACTCACGGACTTTGTAGAAAAGTTCTGTGGGACGGTCAGATTTGGAAATGATCAGTTTTGTCCGATCAGAGAATACGGAAGTCTCAAATACGACAAAATTACCATTCAAAAGGTTTTCTATGTTGATGGTCTTGGACATAATTTGTTTAGTATTGGACAGTTGTGTGATAAAGGTTTAGAAGTCAATTTCAAAGCGAATCGGTGCAGCATCAGATCCGGAGAAGGAAAGGAAATATTGGCAGGAAACAGGAAAACCAATTTGTACTCCATTGATTTAGCCTCGATTAATCTGAAGAAAGATGTCTGCTTATTGTCAAAAGCTACATCTAAAACAGCATGGCTATGGCATCGTCGCCTTTCACATCTGAACTTCAATGAGTTAACCAACCTAGCAAAAGGAGGGTTAGTTAAAGGGCTGCCAACTCTCAAATTCCAAAAGGAGCAGTTGTGTGACGCATGTGAAAAAGGAAAAATGACAATAGCTACACACAAATCCAAAACTGAACACTCATCCACGAGAGCACTAGAATTACTGCATATGGATTTGTGTGGACCTATGAGAGTACAAAGCATTAATAAGAAAAGATATGTATTGGTGATAGTGGATGACTATTCACGATACACATGGGTTTTCTTCTTGAGGTCCAAATCGGATGCAACCGAAACTATCATAGACTTCATCCGGAAAATACAAGTGAAGTTGCAACTCACAATTCAAACAATCCGCTCAGATAACGGAACAGAATTCAAGAACAAATCACTTGACTAATTTTTGAATTCTATAGGAATTACACATCAGTTTTCAGCTGCTCGAACTCCACAACAAAACGGTGTCGTTGAAAGAAGAAATCGGACACTAGTGGAATCAGCTAGGATGATGCTAGCATATTCAAATTTACCGTTATTCTTATGGGCAGAAGCAGTTGCAACAGCTTGTTTCACACAGAATCGTTCAATCATAAATAAGAGATTCGGATAGACTCCTTATGAATTGATTAATAAACGAATACCTAATATTAAATTTTTCCATGTCTTTGGTTGCAGATGCTTTATTCTAAACGACAAATATAATCTTGGAAAGTTTAATCAAAAGGCAGATGAAGGAATATTCATCGAATATTCAAAGGAGTCGGTTGCATTCCGTGTGTACAACAAGAGAACCAAGACAGTCAACGAGAGCGTCAATGTCAAATTTGATGAAGGAGTGGTAATGGCTTCTGAACACGCCAGTTCAGGACCCGAACCTAACAAACAGACTTCATTGGAGTCATCTGAACAAAATGCTGAACACTCGGACTTACATAAGTTGTTTGAGAATTTTTATGAAGACTATTTTGAAAAGCCTAAATCTAATGTTCTAAATTTGGTGCCTGACATGATTACTGAAGATCCCGTCGTAGTCTCTGATCTTTCTCATCAACAAGCTTCAGAAGAAACTGGAGAAGCCTCAACAACAAATGTGCAATTGACAACTGAGATTGCACAACCAATTGAACCTCCAAATTCTTCTGAAACCCCCTTAACTTCTGAACATTCAGAAGCTCCTACCTCAGATGTCCCACCTACTACATCTGAAGTAACTCCCCAACCAACATATCTAGATCGTAATCCCAATCAAAACCAAATAGAACCGTTTCCACATACTTTTAAGTGGACAAGAAATCACCCAATAGAAAACATTATTGGTGATCCATCTGCTTCAGTCCAAACCAGAAGGGCCACCATAAATGAGTGTCTATTTTAAAATTTTCTAAGTAAAATAGAGCCCAAGAATGTAAAAGAAGTACTTCTGGACGCTGATTGGATTGTGGCGATGCAAGAAGAACTGAACCAGTTCGAACGGTTAAAGGTCTGGAGACTTGTTGAGCGACCAAAAGATAAATCCATTATAGGCACGAAATCGATCTTTAAAAACAAGAAGGACGAACATGGAGTAATCATTCGGAATAAAGCTCGTCTCGTTGCCAAAGGATACAGCCAACAAGAAGGGAATGACTACGATGAAACGTTTGCACCAGTTGCACGAATCGAAGCGATTAGAATGTTTTTAGCTTTTGCTGCTCATAAGAACTTTACAGTTTATCAAATGGATGTTAAAACTGCGTTTTTAAACGGGGAACTAACAGATGAAGTATATACATATCAGCCCGAAGGTTTTACTAATCCTTCAAAACCTGATCATGTATATATTTTAGATAAATCATTGTATGGCCTTAAACAAGCACTGCGTGCTTGGTATGATGCACTTTCAACATATCTGTTGAAATGTGGATTCAACAAAGGTGCAGTTGACACAACCCTGTTTATAAAATGTCAGGGTCCGGATATCATAGTTATACAAATATATGTAGATGACATAATATTTGGGTCTACAAATCCGGAATTTTGCAAGAAATTCGCATTTTTAATGTCCCAAAAATTTGAAATGAGCATGATGGGAAAAATAAATTTTTTCTTAGGATTACAAGTGAAACAATTAGCTGATGGTATTTTTATCAATCAATCAAAATATATACAAGACATGTTAAAGAAATTTAACATGGTCAACAGTACTCCTATGAAAACTCTCATGGCTCCGGATTTAAAGTCAAAACTCGATGAGGATATTTCGGGGAAACCTGTAGATGTAACTCACTATCGAGGTATAATTGGGTCATTGATGTACTTAACAGCTAGTAGACCGGATATTATGTTTGCTACATGTGTTTGTGCAAGATATCAAGTAAATCCTAAAGAATCACATTTAACAGCTGCGAAAAGAATTTTAAGATATCTCAAAGGCACTCCAAACGTTGGTTTGTGGTATCCTAGAGAATCTTCATTTAATCTAACTGCTTTTTCTGACGCTGATCACGCAGGTGATAAGATGGATAGAAAAAGTACGTCTGGAGCAGTACAGTTCTTAGGTGACAAACATGTGTGTTGGTCATCCACGAAACAACATTGCGTCTCATTGTCTACAGCTGAAGTAGAGTACGTTGCTGTATCTTCTTGCTGTTCTCAAGTGTTGTGGATGAAGAGCCAACTACGCGATTACGGGTTTACACCAAAGAAAATACCCATCTACTGTGATTCTCAGAGCGCAATAGCTATTGCATCAAATCCGGTGCAACATTCAAAAAGAAAACACATTGACATTCGGTACCATTTTAGAAAGGATCATGTAGAAAATGGAAATATAGAATTATATTTTGTGCCTACTGAATATCAACTAGCTGATTTGTTTACCAAAGCGTTAGATGAAAAAAGGTTTAATTTTTGGTATACAAATTAGGTATATTGAATCGTTGAGATTTAATAATTCAGTAGTTTCAATGTATAATTTTAACTTTTCATTTTTTTATTATTTTAATCTGATGTTAAATTCTTGAATCTTAAAAAGTTAATATACTTTGGAATTTAACAAGATCTGGATTGTCATATGCAGGGGGAGCAGAAAATAAATTTATCTGATTTTGAGTAAATTTGATAATTTATTTGTTATTTTGTAGGGGGGGCTGAGTTGAGAAAAATGATACACATTTGAGGGGGAGCATCATTCAGATATTAGAGGGGGAGCATTTAAATTTTTTTTTGTGTGTCTGTTAATTTTTTGTTTGTTTATGTGTATTTTTCATTTTTTGTTGTTTGTTTTAAAAAAATTTTGCTTGTTCTGTTAGTTGGTGTTACTTGTGTTTTAAATCTGGTTTTAAATTTTTTATTTTTTTAGAAATTTTTTTTGTTTTTGTTGTTGTTTTATTTTGGTTAATTTTTTTTTTTTTTTGCAAAGATATTGGGTTGTGGAGATTTAGTGGATCTAAAAGTGTAGAACCTTGGGCCGGTAATTTTTTTTAAATACAAGGGCCGGGTCAAACTAGGGTCGGGTCAAATGTTTTTTATAAATTTGAATTTCAAATTTTAAAAACATTTTTTTCATAAACCGACTTCCCATCTTCTTCTTCAACAAGTTTCTTCAACATAAAGAAACCTCAAACCCACATATCTTCGAAAGATTCAAGAAACTATTTCAGTATATTGTGTTCAAATGGCATCTCCAGTACAGTCTCAGAATTCCAATTCATCTGATTCTCATTCATCATCCAATCATACACTTGTATCCACACCTGTTCGTTCAACCTCCGTTGCACGACCCTCACCTTCAAATATCATCCCAGATAACCAATTGGTCAAACCAAAACATTGCCTACCTTTCAGTGATAATAACCATCGTTTGGATACCAAGGTTATCAAAGTCAGTCATCCTATAATAGTTGACATTCTCAAAGGCCATCCGTTAGGTTATCTTCTTTAATATAAACCATCTATCCCACAGGTCTACCTACAACAATTTTGGCACACAGGCAAATTTGTTCCTGCTGATGGCAATCACCACTTCAAAGTAACCATAGACCAATTTAAAACCAAAATCACTCTTGCTAGACTTCGTCACAACCTATTTCTTCCAAGACGTATAGACACAGTTAACTTTCCCGAGTTGGCTAATTTTGAAGATTTTGTGTCGGATGAGGAGCTAGTTCATGATTTGATTTGCCTGGGCTACTCGAAGCCACTACCAAAGAGCTCCAAATTTCATAGAAATGGTTTGAATGGGGAATGGTACACGCTATTTGGGATTATCAATCGGTGTATGACTTCTAAGCACATAGGCATCGACAGGTGTAGCATTCATTGTCTACGGATATTTCATGGAATCGCGTTTAACAAACATTATGACTATGCTCAGTGCATTTGGGAAGACTTAAAGGAGATTGTACTTGCCAAAACAACAAATAGAGGAAGAAAGTTTGTTCTACTCCAGAGATTCATACAAATTCTAATCCGAGGAATTCTACGAGCAAATGAGAATATTCCGAAGCGAGCAAATTCACAGCGATGTCCTGATTATGTGATGATGAGTTTACACGAAGTGCCGGATTCTCCAAATGCAAATATCATGCCGATCCCGGAGTCGTTGTTAAAATATGCAGATCAAGAGAGTGAGAATGTGAGATTATATAGGATAGATCATGCTCCAATAGAGACCCAGGAACTGGGATCTCTTACCCAAGGAGCCTTAGGACGAGAGGAACCTCAGCACGGGGCTGAAGTTCAGGGTGACCAACCAGTGAGTGAGGGAGCTGATGTTGTAAGGGGTGGTGAGGAAGAGGTTCAGAAATCTGATTCTGAGAGAACTTTTTCGGATATTCAAGAAGAAGAAGGTGAAGGTGATGATAATGATGATGATGATGATGATGATGATGGTGTTGATGGTGGAGATCATCATGAGGAAGGAAGTGTGATGATAGATATAGTAAGTATTGCAGAAGAAAGTGTGAGGGATGCCTTCCGCCTAGAAAGCCGGGGTATAACCACATCTGCTGTTAGCTCTCCTATGAGAGGTAGCATTGAAGAAGTCAGTATCCCACTGACGACTGCACACCCAACCATCCACTCAGTCTCCTCTCAACAGGGGATTGTTTCAGTTGAGCACCGGGATGAACCATATAGTCTATCCGAGAGTCATTTGGACTTGATGGATATTGAAATAAGTACACAGCTGCCCGAGTGTAGGACATCAATTCAATCACTGAGTATAGATCCTATACAGCTTAGGACACTAGAGTCAACTTCATCTATTGAAGTCAGTGTGGTTGAACTTCGTGTTCCCACCGGAACATCCTCAGCAACGGAAGCATTTGTTGCTCCATCGATTGAGGAGGGTGGAAGTCCAGTCAGAGCGACTACATTACCAACTCTGAGTACTGGCCACACAGACGTGCTTTTCACAAGTTCGACTTTTGTGACAACTGGAAGTCTGCGTGACCTAGTGGTGACTCTATCCCCTTTTGTTACCGAATCTACATTAAATCAAGCGTTATCTGCAGCTGTTGCAGGGGTGAATACACATGTATCTACTCAGTTGTCAGAAGTGATGGCACAGATGACGAATATTCACAAGTTTTTAAAGGGAAAGTCTGTTGCAGAAGAATCAATGAAGCAATCTAAGTCAAATCAAGCAATCAATGAATTAAAGGAAGAGTTGAAAGAGTTTGTGTTTGAACAATTTGATGAAATGAGAGAGTGCATGATAAGTTTGGAAAGCACGGTGATAACTGCGTTGGGCAATTTATCAGAAAGAGTTGCAGCAGTTGAAGAAACTTGTAAGGCTCAAGCTTCCTCATCCTAAAGGAAACATGATGAGCATGATGAGGACTCCGATGATGCTCCTCATGAGGGGGAGAAGAGGAGAAAGCTTGATGAGCCTACACCTGGGGTTTTGATGATAACGTACCCAGATAAAGAAGCTGAAGTTAAAGAGAGAGAAGCCGGGAGCACAAAAGAATCGGCTGGTGAACAAAGTGAGCTGGGATTGATTCTTTATGAAGATGTTCCAGTTCCTTTGAACATTCAGTCTGATGTTTACAATTTTGAAGAATATAATGATTCTGATGATGATGTTCAAGTTAAGCATCAAGAGTTCAGTATTCAAGGTGTAGAAGAATGGAGGGAGGAATATGTTAAAGTTTCTGAAGATGATGATGTAATTACTTTAACAGATGTTGATTTTAGAGGAGAAAGGATTGTAGAGGAGGAAGGATTAGTTCAGGAGATTTTGAAGGATACGATATCAACACCAACGGTTGAAAAGCCTGAGGTTATAATTCAAGTTAAAGAAGAAGCAGAAGAATTTCCTGTGGAAAACGTGGTTAGTCAAGAAAGAGTTGTATTGAATGAGGTTGAGGTGATGGAAAGGTTCTTCAATGAATATGTGCTGCCAGATGAGTCTCAAAAGCAACATAGACTCAGATTTGAAGCACAACAAGTCGTTCAAAGGGAAATTCAAGACATGCTTACACTGTTGAATAAAGATGAGATTAGTAAGAAGAAAGTAAAGAAGCTTGAGCTTCCAGAGAATCGATCAGCAGAATTTATCAGGAAAAGGAACAAGATGCCGTATATCGAAGATATTCTGGAAAAACGAATACTTTGCAAGAAACAAGCACTGTGTTCTTTTCTCAAGTTATTTAGGGGTTTAGAGCCTAACATGCCAAATCTGGTCAACTATGCCAGTTTTCTAAGAAATAAGACACAAGAAGTTGAGAAAGTTAAGAGTGAGTTTAGGATAGTTAATCTGGTGAAAATAGAAAAGGAAAGATTTGTTAAGATTTTCTATCCGACGTTCACTGTTACTAGAGCTGATGGAAACACTTATACGTTCAGAGAAGCTGATATGTTCAATATGCACCTGCTCGACATTGAAGATCTATTTGATGAATTGTGCAGAAATAAAAGAAATGAACACTGCAGATTTGCCCTTAAGACACTTTTTCACTTCATGCATACCAAATTGGTATTAATGTCAGTACAAGATCTGCAGATAGGTGTTGAACGAGGTATGAGGAAGATAAACATGACAGCTCCTCACAGAGATATCAAGTTTGCTGGAGAATTGAAAGAATTTCAAGTTGTCATGGTAAAGCATCCAGCTGTTATGTACAGAGATAGAAATAAGAAGTTGAGGACTATGAGAAGTGTAGAACTGAACAAATTTTCAGATGGTACTCTGAACAAAGTTTTGAGTGGTTTAAAGGGAAAGCTTGCAGCTGATAAAAAGAGAAAGACGAAGAAAGGAGCTTTATCTGTGAATGACCGAAGACTCATGGTTGAATTCATCTCAAAGATTGAATGGAGGCTCTCAGATCGTAAAAGCATTAGAAGATTTGAACAAAAGCTTGGATTGTCGATTTAAAGACTTTGTATTTTCCATCAAAGGGGGAGATTGTTAGAATGTATTATAATTGATGGAAATCAAAGTATAGGGTTTGTTTTGTAAATCTTCCATAGTTGTCAAAATTATGTATAAATATAGTAGGTTTGACTTTCAAAGAGAAGATCTCTGACATTTCACCTTTTGTACGGAAAAGCGGTTACTGACTTGGATATTCTTCTCATCATTTTGTAATCGACATTCTCTAGAATTAAATCATTCGGTTAGTTTTTGATTTCTATA
Source organism: Centrapalus pauciflorus (assembly GCA_020465985.1). NCBI lineage: Eukaryota > Viridiplantae > Streptophyta > Magnoliopsida > Asterales > Asteraceae > Centrapalus > Centrapalus pauciflorus. Next base: position 119,892 of record JAANYP010004670.1, read on the forward strand.
ATTGTTCTTGATATTGAATTGTTGCATATTTGATATAGAAACTGTAATTCACAGTCTTGCATAATATATATATAATCACCAACAACAACAAGTTTCATAAAAACTCAAGTTTATAAGTTTCTAGTTTTCATTTTTAAGTTGTTTCTTTAAATGTGTTTATGAATATATGAACACATTATAAAAGTGTTAATATTATGAAAACATGTGATATATATGTGTTTTATAACTTTTATAACTTTTATACAAGTAGTCTTTGAATAAACAACAAGAATCATAAGTTGTTTCAAGTTTATAAACTGCGGATTTTCGGCAGAAAATTTATATCGACTTTGAAAAATCATAACTAATTCATAACTTAACGAAATGAGTTGATTCTTGTCTCAACTATGTCTTAACTATAGATCTGGAAGTTTTTATAATTTATTTTGGAGTTTAAGACCTCCAGAAATTATTTGGGAAACCGAAAGTTTGACAGCTCAAAAATGGCCAACATAGGGTTTTTAACGAGCTATTTCACCAACCTAAACATCTCGAAAAACGGCCGTTCTTGATTCTAAAAATCCTTTGTATATAGTAGTTTAATTGATAAGAAAACCAAAGCCTAAAACGTTTTGGAGCTTGGTCAAAAACAGTCTCAAAGTAGGCCGAAAAACCTCCGAAAAAGCTGGAAAATGATATATATATATATATATATATATATATATATATATATATATATATATATATATATATATATAAACTTGACGTTTTAAGCGGATTTTATTTATAAACTTGTAATGTTGAGTGATTTAAAACATAAAAATCTATAAGTATATATACATCATCATATATTAGAGACATCAAATCCTTATTATCATTTAGGACTCGATTAAACTCACGCGACGCATCATCCATCCATTCACGCTAAATAGTTTTTTACGCTAGTTTTTGCCGTCGCAATCTCGGTGAGTTCTCATAGCCCCTATTTTCACAATGTTATGTTTTGGGGATGAAATACATGCTTCGTTTTTATATGGACAAGAAAACATCTTCATTTCTATTATGTATTACACATGTGATTCCATAAGCCCTTATATCATGAACCGTTAATTGCATTTATTTGTAAGCGCGAATATATTGTGGATAGATCTATTGGGAGTCATGTCCCTCATTCGGGTTAGTTCGGGTCGGCTAACAGCGAGTGCATATATATTCAACACACGGTATTACAGTCGGGGATACTGCACAGGGCAAACTCATTTTAATTAAGCTTCGGTTGCATGATGGTTTATATGTAATTCATAATATGGAATTTATGATTTTATAAATTCAAACTCTACTATTGTTGTCCATACAAGTCATATTTACGTGTAAACCTATGAGCTCACCAACAATTTTGTGGACGTATTTTAGCGTGTATTTTCAGGAAATTAAGGCAAGTTCATCACATCGGAATTATTTTCAAGCTTCCGCACTTAAGGAGTCGCACTCATTTTCATACCGACAGAGATTTAACTGCACTATTTTGGATATTTTAATTATGTAACTAAATCTCTGTATTTTGTGAACTCCTTTACTCATATCAGACTATGTAAAACATTGCTGTGTTTAAAAGTTTCAACGATGTATTTTAAAAACGTCCATATAGTGGTCGTTCGTGATGATTATGGTTATGCTTCCGCGACGTCACGCTTCGTTGCCAACCGGGGTAACGGGGTGTGACAAAAATCCAAAGGGTTGTGAAATGTTCGTGAGAGAGTGAAATCATTAACCTACACAAAGCACAATATCACAGATATTTGCAAATCAAGTTGCATGACCGTTGTTGGTATGAGGTTTACGAACACTACTACAAATCAAAGCTAATGCAACACTTTTGATGCAACACATTTAAAAATTGTTGCTTCAACACATTGACAATAAGTTTTGCATATAATGATTTAATGCAACACTTTTTTATAGGTGTTGCCATTTTTACTAAAAAATGCAACAATTTTCTAAAGTGTTGCAATTTTACTAAAAATTACACCATTTGTTTAAAGTGTTGCATGTTTTAATAAAAAATACAACACATTTTTAGAGTGTTATATTTATAATGAAAAAAATGCAACACATTTTTTAAAACACTAGTATAGTCCCCACGCAAAGCGGCGGCGGGGACAAATATTTATTTCGGTTCCTGGTTCGTTTACTTGCGTGATATTTTTAGAATGACATAAAGAAGAAATAGATGTCGATGATGAATGATATCTTTAAATAACATAATAGAGAAATAGTTTAAGATTCAGTGTCATTCAAATATGATAAAAATCATATGGTAACAGACAAATAAAGATTTTAATATGTAAAACTTACATTTTCGATCAAGTAAAATCAATATTAGTCTTTTACTGTTTTCATCCTTCTAAATGAATTCCACACGAACAGTCGTAATTTTCCACCATAAATGAGAGCTTAGGAGGGATGAAAAATCATCCACATGAAAATATTGATCCATTTTCTATGTAGATATTTGATTTACAAAAGATATTTTATTTTTATTGTTTTAATTTAAAAAAAATATAAATATATCCAAAAGACTAAAATTTTAATTCAAGAAAACATATAAATATATCTAAAAGACTAAAATTTTAATTTAAAAAAACATATAAATATATCTAAAAGACTAAAATTTTAATTTAAAAAACATATAAATATATCTAAAAGACTAAAAGTGAGAAACCCTAGCATATTCCTCCTTGTCCCCTTGTCTGTAGCCCCCATGGTTCTCCCTCTGCTCCGTCGTTCTCCCCCTGTTCTGCCGCTGATTGGTGGATGCCATCCACCACTCGTTGTCTCCTGACCATAAATGTGTCACTTCTTAATATTAGCCGACCACCCATCTCGATTACCTTTCAACGGTGCTGCACACCATGGAAAGAACCCCTAGCCTCTTCGTTTTCTACGTATTACATACTGGTGAGAACATCAACCGGGTGTTCCACCTCTCTGTCTGATTTTATTTCTCGAAGGAAATCCGACTTTCAGGTATGACTATCTTTTTATTATCTGAGTTTGGATTTGAATTCGGTTTCATTGTCTCTATTTGGTTATGTTCCAGATCTGTGTTCGAGATACAATGTCGTTCCAGATCTGAGCTTGGGCCACACAATCGAGTCAAGCACATAACGACAATCGACCATTTGTTCGAGATCTGAATTTTGGTTGCTATTCTTTGGTAAATAATTTCAAAATTTAATGTCATTTTGTTCTTAACCTATAATTTCTTTGTTCTAGATCTAAATTTCGGTTGCATGTAGCAATTAAGCATCACATATGTGAAGTAACAGTCTGAAAGTCCTGAACCCGGTTCCAAGTAGCCTATCCATACAATGTCTTAGAAACAACAGCTGTGTACATAACCATGAACAACAAAATAAAATGATGTTGGGGTAATTTAAACTCTAGAAGAAACATGTACACAACCCCATCCACCTAGATCACATGATCAAACTTCATTTTAATTGGTTAATAACCAAAGTTTTGCTATTCGATCAATCAACAAATATACTTTATTACATAAAGCTACAATCATATCCAAAATTTGTAACTAAGAAAACATGATACGCACTATGAAAATAACGGAATATTGCAATTTTTTCTTTGCAAGTTATTTCTAGCAGCTTATCAAGAGTATATTTAATTGGCGCGTAGGTTAAACTCATTCTTATTCATTTATTTTCTGCAGATTTTGTTGAATTTTTTTTTACTTTTCTGTTGTGATTTATACAAAAAATTTTACAGATTATTATCTTAGTTTTAAAATAATGAATATTAATCAGACTTTGTGATGAAAACGTTATGGAATATTTAAATTCCGGGGTGTGAAATTTTTTTTTTTGCAGTTTTTTGTTCCAGATTTTCTGTAGTTTTGTTTTTCAAAAATTCTGCAGTCTGTTTAGATGAAAATATTTATTTTTAGTTGTGAATATTTTTTCCAGAATCTGAACAATAGTGGTTTGGTTTTTATATTTTCAGCTTTGGATTTCTTCACCCAGGTGAATCTTCTTTATGACACTTTAATTGAGTTATGTACGCTAGAGACATGTCCTACTATGTTTGCAGGTCCCAAGTATGTCTTAGTGATTTAATGCTATGTTTATGATCACATTCTTGGTATATTTTGAATGCATTAATCCATGAATATAAGAGAGAATGCACTCAAACTCTTGTATGCGTGAACACGTAATGAAAATGACAAAGATTAAGAATGATTTATTGCTGAGAAAATCTGACCATAAAAGTGTAAAATTTTATGTTGAATGCCCCATATTAAATGAAACTGTGGAGATTATTGAAAGCTAAATTGACCATTTCAGTCCTTCTAAATCCTCTTAAAATTGTTCAAAGTTTGAAATGATGGAAAACTTAAACTGTATGACAAAAGTCAAAATTCTCCCCCTTTCCATCTCAAATGGAAGTGATTTTGTATTTAAAGACGAGGGTGTTTTCTTGAAGTTTTACGTATCAATTATCAAACTCCCAGCTGAATTTTCTTTTAATTGTGCAATTACTACTTTATACATTTGGTTTTCATTTTACAACTTTATAGTCTTCATATCACTTAAGCATGTTAGTGATAATACATGCACCTTGTTAAGCTACCAAACTAACCATAAAGAGTCTGTAAGGAGAGTGCACCAAAAAGCCATTATGTTGTCATTTTATTATTATTACTATTAAAGAACTTGTTTAGACGATGGATTCACATACAAATAAAGAAATAGAATGATGAGTCTGGAATCTACAACCACTTGCTTCAGGTTAGTTTTTACCATTAAAAGCTTTTTGGTTGTTCGCTGAAACATAGTAGCGATTCCAAGAACTTCACGAGCCATTGTAGGGAATAATCCTTTGAAGTGACCTCTAACACCTCCTTCAGACCTTAGGATGTGCCTTGCCACGTCCATTGGACCTCCATATTTCACCGTAGCCATGACATAGCCAAACAACTCTTGATTTAAACTGTTTTTTACTGCACTGTTTATTTTTACTGCTTTGACTGCACTGTAATACTGCTTCATAATCTTTTTGTTATCATTTGAAAACACACTAACGATATCATATATATTGTACGTGTTTTAATATGTTGCAGGTTAGTTTTTTCTTTTGACATATGCAAAGTGATCGAAAGAAGGAGTGTTGTGCATGATAAGAGTCGGTTTCGTATGAAACAAATTACAAGAAGATGAATTGAATATGCATTCCCAAGATTGTAATTTACTTTTTTGGTGATCGCTTATACATTTGATGGTCCTTATTTTGGTTGTAGACGTTTATATACTTGAAATACTTTTCGATCGATATGTTATGAAATGAAATTATTATTGTTAAATTGAATTATAAGTAGAAAAACTATCACGAAGCAATTAAATAAATATTTGTATTTACATTAAATTTAAAAATAATGAAAGTGTTTCTTTTGTCTAGAAAATATTGCATTTATGTAAATTTACACAATAATAAAGTGTTGCAATAGATTGATAATGGTGTTGTATTTACATAATGACAACATTTGATAAGTGTTGCAACTGATAAATAAAGTGTTGCTATAAGTTGGTAACAATAAATTAAAAGTGTTGCTTTAGTGTATAAAAAGTGTTGAATTTATAATATAATTGCAACACATTAAAAAGTGTTGCTTTAGAATATAAAAAGTGTTGCATTTATAAAATAATGGCAACACTTTTGAAAAGTGTTACATTATCCAGTGAAAGTGTCGCTTTAGACCTAAGACGACGTTGGCTAAGGTGGCACTACATAAAGTGTGCATTAGGCCTATAGCAACACTTGTAAGGCCTAACATAACACTTTTCCCATGTTGCTTTAGGTTCATTTTGTTGTAGCGCAAATTTGATGGTAAAAAATTAGAGAAATAAGAGAGTGCAGGTAATGTCCTCAACCTGTTGTTTGAAGAGAAGATTATGGTTCTATATTGTGTGTCATCAACCACATGACTGCAAGGAAAAAAAACATGCTAACAGAATTTAGCAATCTATATATAAAGGGACAAAGTATGAAGCATGCCTATAACCTGATTCTTGAAAATTTTAAGCTTATTGCTAGCATATCGAGGTGACAACACATAATGGATAGAGAAGTGCTTAAAAACATCAATTTCATCGTGAGTTTGCACAACTCCATCCTGCATTAAGAACCAACGGAAATACTAAAAACTCCACCCTTTAAAACATAAATGCGCAAAAATAGAATTTTACTAACGAAACAATGAATAATACTGTTTCAAGAATCAGAAACCTAACACAGTAGCAATGAACCACTAATCATTTACTGATTGTAGTGAAACAAAATCTTAGACGAGGTTCGATGAACCCTAACAAATAACCGTTTAATGGTAAGTAAATCGATCGATCCAGTCGAGAAAAAATATAAAGGATTCCAAAATTACTAATGAGTAAGCATACAAAAATATTATGAAGAACATAGATCCAAATAGGAAGAAACTCTGGATTTGTTTTAGGATTTTATATCAATCTTGACTCCATCCATATGTAACCAATTGTACATCAAAATAAAATAAAAAAATAAAATAACTTCAATAAGAACAAAAACCCTTGATTCACACCCTTATAAGACCGTGGGAAAGACAAAATTTCCTTCTACTCGCATCAAAATTGAGGGATCGACCAAAAGGTAGTAATCAAGTGCAGCACTGGAGCTTGAAACCCACCATAGTGGCGAGATGGTTACAATGACCGAAGATCAACCATTTATACGCACTAGTTACTGTACTTCATGATGGGTCAAAATGTGAGTATAGTTCCACGAATAAATCCTAAAGAAATCAAGAGAAAAACCCAAACCTTACCAACACAAACATGACAGACTTGCAGTTACACACAAAAATCGAAAAGGAATTGAGTAAGATAGAGACATACCTGATAGATCGAGGGTGAGATCCGGTAACCAGATGTGTTTCTGCAAAACCTACAAACGAGAGAGAGTTTGAGTGAGAGAGATAGAGACGAGATATATGGTGAGAGATCGTGAGGTGGAGAAAGATGAAGAACAGTGGTGGGGGTGGTGATCTAGAAGGTAGGAGATGGGAGGATGCTGATGGATTTTCTATCTAGGGTTAATTGGAAACGGGAGGGTTTGGGAGTCAAGAGCGGGAGCTGATAAATGGGGGAGGGAAGAATTGAACTCCAAACAAGCCCAGAAGTTTTATATATAAACCGGGTTTGAATAAAAAAAAAACACGGGATCAATAAAGCATAGTTATTTATAATAGAATCGGGCTCTTTTGTCTAAATAAATATGCACCGACCAATGTAACTCGGGTTTTTAAGAGTTTTTCATAAAAGACAGCTTTATTTGGAGGGCTTTACTCTTTTTGTATTAGTGCCATATGAATTTTCAAATATTGACTTTTAATGTTAGTTTAAACAAATCTATGAAAAATATTTCGAAAAAAATAATTTTGGACTTGTTTCTACGCGTTCTATAGATAGATGTGGTTCTATTGTTGGCCATAAATAAATAATATATATCATATCACTTTTTCAACTATTGTAATTTGTATTTTAACGTATAGTTTTCTTAACACATAAATAGCAAGAAAAATAAATCTTATTGAACTATTCTTGTATTTCTTTTAGAAAAGTTCATATTTGTATATTTTAAATTTAAGTTTATATACAATTATATAAATAATTTTTGACAAAAAATTTTCAAGTGTGGGTTAATAACCTAGTTATAATATAATAAAAAGTTTAATTAATTAAGTAGATGATAACAAAACAATTACTATTTATATTTATTTAAAAAATTAGAAAATAATATATAGATGATGAAAAATAATATTATTATTACGGTATATTTTAAAAATACTGATGATTATATGTTTTAGTTGTAGTGTATATATGTATATATGTAACATCCCGGATTTGAGCCTGGTACGTGGATTTAATTTATTGGCCCATTATCTTAATGTTATTGCGTTGTACCAATTAAATCCCGTTTCGTGGATTTAACGTGTCGAGATCGAGTGATACGTGCCTCCGAGTTAATAATTAGCGGATTATTATTAATTATGAGATCGTGGATTTAATTGGGTCGATTTGATATTAATTGTGAAAAAGTGGTATCGAGTTCGGATTTGGCGGGTCCGAGATTTCTAATTATAGAAAGCATACATATATGGATAATCTTGACACGTTTCTTCTTTTTCTTCCCTTTCCAAAATCAGAAAGCAAGTGTATGTGTGTGAGGAGTGTACTGGAGCTGCAAGAATTGGCAAGAAACCCAAGTTGGTTGCTGAAATTGAGTTATCTTCTTCTTCTTTTGTGTTCTTGATCAAGTGGAGGTAAGGTTTCTTGGTTTTGGGTTGCTAAATTCGTATATGTATGTTGTAAATTCGTGGGTTCTTTTCTGAAATGTTTGGATAGGTTATACGTATGTTTTGTGGGGTATTTTGACTACTGGAACCGAGTTGGGGGTTTAAGTCCCCTGGAATCTGCCATGTTTAGCGACCTGCAAGGAGCTGCTGTATCGTGAGTGCGGCCGCGACGGCCGCGGTGCGACCGCGTTGAATGAGCCCGGCCGCGATGCGGCGGCTGTTTGGTTGGGTTTTGGGCGTCGGTTGGTTGTTCGGGGTCGTGTTTAGTTATATTGATTGTGTTTGGATTATGTGATCTTTCCGTTGAGTTTGTGTTAATCTGTTGGGATCCGTGTTAATTACAGGTTCGAGCCGTCCGCGTTTTGAGCAATGATAGAGTTCGGGTTTCAGTTGACTTTGGGTATTGGTGAGTACTCGAGTTCTTTACAAAATGCGCGTAAACTTTTATGAGCCTATTATGTGTTGTGATATGTGTATATGAGACAGAGATACAGCGCATGTATGATTCTATCTACCCTATATGTGCTATATGTGTTTGAGTTGCAGGTGTCCACGATATGTGGTCGCACACGCTGACTGCCCTAACCAGTCACGAAGTATGAGACTGTATATATATATACAGCAGTGTTTATTGCCAGGTCGCTCCTGTGCCTAATGTGAGCTAACCGCTGCTGTGTGCGGCCTGTTAGCTGGGGAACGGCGTCCCCTTTTGATCAGAGATATGTGTCGTGCATCGAGCTTGCATATATGTGTTGAGATGTTATTGTGTTGTGCATGTTATATGTGTTATGTTGCAGAGTCTAACCCTCGCGTACTTACGAGCTTCCCAGCTTATGTTTTCGAGTCTTCCGTGTCTCAGGCAGCCATACCGTGGGATCGCAGTCACAGCAGCAGCAGCAGCCGAAGTAGTTCAGAGTTTGTGGATGCTTATCAGCTTTGATATTAGACTTCGAGAACTGTTAATTGTATTTTGTATCTGATTTCTGTATGTTAGCTATCAGTTGTGATGTATGATAGTCAGTAGTCAGTGTATGTCAGTTAGTTCAGTTATGTATGTACTGCTTCAGCATGTGACATGAAGTATGACGACATCTGTATTAAAGTTTTAATTAATAGTGTTTTCCGCTAATCCTTTGACATGTGCATCTTGAGATGATTGCGATATTGCCACTTATGATTATTTATTGACGTGCCATTTGTGTGAGAATTGTGGGTGTTACAGCTTGGTATCAGAGCTTGTGGTTTCAGTATTGAGTATCAGTGGATGCTTGAGCTCTTACCGTGTTCAGATCCGTGGGATTCTTCCCTGAGACTGAGTTTAGTGGAATTAACTGACCTAGCTTATTGTATAACGGTGGGTGGTCGATCTGTTATCTTACCTTTGTGATATGTGCAGGTAGTTATGACAGACCATGGAGAGGGATCTGGGCCCGAGAGACCAGCGGGGGATGAGTATATCCGTAGGTCAGAGATGCTAGCGGTTTTGACCGAGTTCTATAGAAAGAGGGATCGACAACATAGATCTGATCCGCCGCCAGTTACCAGTGTTGAGACAGGGGTTGGGGCATCTTCTTCTTCTGCTCCGCGAGGTGGGTCCTTTAAGGACTTTATGGCAGGAGTCACACCTCAGTTCCGAGGCGGTGGTGAGCCGGGTGCGGCTATGGCATGGGAGAGAGAGATCGAGGCGGCTTTTCGAGTCGCCCATGTTGATCCGAGGGATATGGTCGGTTACGCGGCCTATTTGTTGAAGGGAGGGGCTTCACAGTGGTGGAAGTCCATCGAGTCGTCGATGACTACAGTTCCAGCTTATGCTATGTCCTGGGAGCAGTTCCGTGCTATTTTTGAGTTGCAGTATATCCCCCAAGATGAACGCCGGGAGATGGAGCATCGTTTTCTGCATCTTCAGCAGGGCCGTATGTCGGTTCAGCAGTATGTGGACAGATTTAATGAGTATGCCTAGTTTGCACCCCAGCACGTTGACACAGAGGTTCGTAAGGCTGATGCCTTCATTGATGGTTTGAGATCTGACATCCGGGAGTTCGCCGAGCTTCACGAAACTCCTACCTTTGCACGAGCATTAGAGTTGGCTCGAGTTCGAGAGAGGGAGATAGAGAGACAGAGGGGTCAGCCTCCATCCCAGAAACAGAGGACAGGGACGTCTGACCAGTCCCATAGCTACTATCGAGAGCCCCAGGATTTTCAGAGAGAGACAGCCTGAGCAGTAGCAGAGTCAGGGGCAGGGTTTGGGGTTCCATAGAGACAGAGACAGAGGCAGAGATCGTAGGTCCAGGAGATCAGGGCAATATCAGGGGTCGGGGACGGCCGATTAGAGTCAGGGTCAGACTTCCCGTTATAGTGCTCCCAGTCAGAGTCAGAGCAGCGTGGGGCAGGGGTCCCAGCCATCAGGGAGCCGGGCGGATAGTTCAGCCAGGGAGAGAGACTGTCGAGGTGTCGCCGCCGTCATTCTGGTTCTTGCATGCCGGAGCAGCCTCGATGCTACCGGTGTGGACAGTATGGCCACACATCCTTTACGTGTACTTCGAGGGATTCCCTGTGCTTCCGCTGTGGGAGGCCAGGTCATATAGCCAGAGATTGCCCAGATGCACCGCCAGCTGTACAGGGAGCGAGTACCAGCGGTGCCAGAGCCAAGCCTTTATCTTCTACCCGTCGAGAGTCAGCGCCTAGAGGCCGAGGCAGAGTGTTTCAGGCTATGGCAGAGGAGGCCCGCGAGTCCACCGATGTTGTTTCCGGTACTTACATTCTGAACAGGCTTAGTGCTCGTGTTTTGTTTGATTCTGGAGCGGATCGCTCGTATATGTCTGTGGTGTTTTGTGCATATTATACTGTGTCGCCTGTTGTTTTATCTGTGCCATTAGTTGTCGAGAGGGTAGATGGTAGTACAGTGTTAGTGAGCCGGGTATTTCGAGATTGTGTTTTAGAGATCGATGCTCACCGGTTTCTGATTGATCTACTGCCGATAGAGATCAGCAGTTTTGATGTGATAGTGGGCATGGATTGGATGACAGCCAGGCAGGCCGCCATTCTGTGCGCAAAGAAGATGATTCGTATACCCATTTCAGACAGTGAGACGGTGACAGTGTATGGTGAGAGGCGCCGAGGCGCCGAGGCGAGATCGGTATTGTTTCTATGGCCAGAGCACAGAGATATGTTGCGAAGGGATGTGAGACCTTTCTTGCTTATGTCGTTGACGCCAGATTAGAGAAGAAGACCATAGAGGATATACCCGTGATCAGAGAGTTCCCTGAGGTATTCCCAGAGGAGTTGCCTGGGTTACCGCCAGATCGTCAGGTCGAGTTCCGTATAGACCTTATCCCTGGAGCGGTGCCTATTGCGAAGACGCCTTATAGGCTGGCACCTACTGAGATGCGAGAGATGATGTCTCAGCTTCAGGAATTGCTTGATCGTGGATTTATCCATCCGAGTTCATCCCCGTGGGGAGCTCCTGTGTTGTTTGTGAAGAAGAAGGACGGTTCTATGCAGATGTGTATTGACTATCGAGAGTTGAATAAAGTGACGGTGAAGAACCGTTATCCGCTTCCACGTATCGACGATCTGTTTGATCAGTTGTAGGGTTCGAGCTTCTTCTCAAAGATTGATTTGAGATCAGGGTATCATCAGTTGCGAGTTAGAGATGAGGATGTGTCATTCATGGATTTGATGAATAAGGTGTGTAGATCTATGTTGGATCGGTTCGTGATAGTCTTTATTGATGACATCCTGATATATTCGAGGAGTGCCGAGGACCACGAGCAGCACTTGTGAGAGGTTTTGACTGTGCTGCGAGAGAAGCGACTTTATGCGAAGTTCTCCAAGTGCGAGTTCTGGTTGCGCGAGGTCCAGTTTCTGGGGCACGTTGTGAGCGCCGAGGGTATTTCAGTGGATCCGGCGAAGATAGAGGCCGTCATGAGTTGGGAGCCGCCGAGGACCGTGCCTGAGGTCCGCAGCTTTTTGGGACTAGCCGGGTATTATCGTCGCTTCATTCAGGACTTCTCGAGGATTGCCAGGCCGTTGACGAGATTGACACGGCAGTCCGTCCCTTTTGTGTGATCCGATGAACAGGAGTCAGCATTTAGAGAGTTAAAGTCCCGGCTATGTCAGGCTCCAGTGTTAGCATTGCCCGAGGGTACAGAGGATTTCGTGGTCTATTGTGATGCGTCAGGTACCGGTTTGGGTTGTGTTCTGATGCAGCGGGGCAAGGTGATAGCGTATGCGTCGCGACAGTTGAAGACCTATGAGGAGAATCATACCGTGCATGATCTTGAGTTAGACGCGATAGTGTTCGCATTGAAGATATGGTGTCATTATTTGTATGGTTCGTGGTTTGTGGTGTATACAGATCACAAGAGTCTTCAGTACTTGTTCAGTCAGAAAGAGTTGAATATGAGACAGCGGCGCAGCCTCGAGTTACTGAAAGATTATTACTGTGAAATCCAGTATCATCCGGGTAGGGCCAATGTGGTGGCCGATGTGTTGAGCCGCAAGGCGTGCGGTCAAACGGTGGTTTCCCGAGCAGCGAGGCTCGAGGTCACATCGACTCTTGTGGAGAGTCTGAGATTGTCCCAGTTAGAGGGCTTGCGAGCAGAGAATGTGAAAAGGGAGCGGCTTACCGGTCAGCTTGATGTGTTGAGCAGAGATAGCAGAGGCTTGTATGTGTTTCACGACCGAGTCTGGGTTCCGAAAGTCGGTAATTTGCGGCAGCTGATTTTAGATGAGTCGCACCGATCGAGGTTGTCTATTCACCCCGGGAGCACCAAGATGTACAGAGATCTGTGTGAGTTCTACTGGTGGCCTGGGATGAAAAGAGATGTGGGCCGATATGTTGAGGAGTGCATGACTTGTTTGCGAGGTAAGGCCTAGCATCAGAAGCCTCACGGGCGTCTGCATCCTCTAGAGATCCCCGAGTGGAAGTGGTATCATATCACGATGGATTTCATCGTCAGACTTCCACGCACGGTTCGAGGTAATGATATGATCTGGGTGATTGTGGATCGGTTGACCAAGAGTGCCCATTTTCTAGCGGTTCGGGGCACCATTACTATGGATCAGTTGGCACGGTTGTACATTAATGAGATAGTTTCGAGGAACGGCATTCCGATGTCGATTACGTCCGATAGAGATACGCGGTTCACATCGAGGTTCTGGCAGAACTTTCAGCGCGAGCTGGGGACGAGAGTTCAGTTGAGCACAGCGTACAGACCTCAGACAGATGGGCAGACAGAGCGGACGAATCAAACTCTTGAGGATATGCTCCGAGCTTGTGCAATCGATTTCAGTGGTAGTTGGGACGTTCACTTGCCGTTAGTCGAGTTTGCGTACAACAACAGCTACCATACCTCCATTAAGATGGCTCCATTTGAGGCATTGTATGGGCGTAAGTGCCTAACCCCTGTATGTTGGGGCGAGGTCGACGAGCAACCTATCAGTGGGCCCGAGTTGTTGCAAGAAACGAGCAACAAGGTGGCGGTTATCCGCGAGCATATGAGAGTAGCGCAGAGCCGGCAAAAGAGTTATGTCGATCGTCGTCTGACCGAGCTCGAGTTCAGTGTTGGATATGCTAAAGGTATCGTCGTGGAAAGGGGTTATCAGATTCAGACACCGAGGTAAGCTGAGTCCGCGGTACATCGGTCCGTTTGAGATTATAGCCAAAGTCCGAGATCAGGCGTATAGATTGAGCTTGCCTCCCGAGTTAGTCGGAGTTCACGATACGTTTCATGTGAGTCATCTGAGGAAACGTCTGGCCAAAGATGATCAGTACGTGCCGCTATCTGAGATTACCGTAGACGATCACCTGAGATATGTTGAGCTGCCCGAGGCTATTACCGACCGGAAGATAAAGAAATTGCGGAATAAAGAGATCGCGCTAGTACTCGTTCAATGGAGACATCATAAGGGAACTAGTGCCACCTGGGAGCCCGAGGCCGATATGAAGAGCCGATATCCGCATCTGTTTCAGTCGCCGAGCTAGATTCCGGGACAGAATCTTTTTAAGAGAAGAGGATTTGTAACATCCTGGATTTGAGCCTGGTACGTGGATTTAATTTATTGGCCCATTATTTTAATGTTATTGCGTTGTTCCAATTAAATCCCGTTTCTTGGATTTAACGTGTCGAGATCGAGTGATACGTGTCTGCGAGTTTATAATTAGCTGATTATTATTAATTATGAGATCATGGATTTAATTGGGGTTGATGTGATATTATTTGTGAAAAGTGGTATCGGGTTCGGATTTGGCGGGTCCGGGCTTTTTAATTATAGAAAGCATATATATATGGATAATCTTGAAACGTTTCTTCCTTTTCTTCCCTTTCCAAAATCAGAAAGCAAGTGTATGTGTGTGAGGAGTGTGCTGGAGCTGCAAGAATTGGCAAGAAACCCAAGTTGGTTGCTTAAATTGAGTTATCTTCTTCTTTTCTTTTGTGTTCTTGATCAAGTGGAGGTAAGGTTTCTAGGTTTTGGGTTGCTAAATTCGTATATGTATGTTGTAAATTCGTGGGTTCTATTCTGAAATGTTTGGATAGGTTCTACGTATGTTTTGTGGGGTATTTTGACTACTGGAACCGAGTTGGGGGTTTAAGTCCCCTGGAATCTGCCATGTTTAGCGACCTGCACAGAGCTGCTAAATCGTGAGCGCGACCGCGTTGATTGAGCCCGGCCGCGATGCGGCGGCTGTTTGGTTGGGTTTTGGGCGTCGGTTGGTTGTTCGGGGTTGTGTTTCGGGTCGTGTTTAGTTATATTGATTGTGTTCTAATTATGTGATTTTTCCGTTGAGTTTGTGTTAATCTGTTGGGATCCGTGTTAATTACAGGTTCGAGTCGTCCGCGTTCTGAGCAACGATAGAGTTCGGGTTTCAGTTGACTTTGGGTATTGGTGAGTACTCGAGTTCTTTACAAAACGCGCATAAACTTTTATGAGCGTATTATGTGTTGTTATATGTGTATTTGAGATAGAGATACAGCGCAGATATGATTCTATCTAACCTACATGTGCTATATGTGTTTGAGTAGCAGGTGTCCGCGATATGTGGTCACGCAGGCTGACTGTCCCTAACCAGTCACGAAGTATGAGACTGTATATATATATATACAGAAGTGTTTATTGCCAGGTCGCTCTTGTGCCTAATGTGAGCTAACCACTGCTGTGTGCGGCCTGTTAGCTGGGGAACGGCGTCCCCTTTTGAGCAGAGATATGTGTCGTGCATCGAGCTTGCATACATGTGTTGAGATGTTATTGTGTTGTGCATGTTATATGTGTTATGTTGCAGAGTCTAACCCTCGCGTACTCACGAGCTTCCCAGCTTATGTTTTCGAGTCTACCGTGTCTCAGACAGCCATACCGTGGGATCGCAATCACAGCAGCAGCAGCCGAAGTAGTTCAGAGTTTGTGGATGCTTATTAGCTTTGATATTAGACTTCGGGAACTGTTAATTGTATTTTATATCTGATTTCTGTATGTTAGCTATCAGTTGTGATGTATGATAGTCAGTAGTCAGTTAGTTCAGTTATGTGTGTACTGCTTCAGCATGTGACATGAAGTATGACGATATCTGTATTAAAGTTTTAATTAATAGTGTTTTCCGCTAATCCTGTGACATGTGCATCTTGAGATGATTGCGATATTGCCACTTATAATTATTTATTGACGTGCCATTTGTGTGAGAATTGTGGGTGTTACAATATATATATATATATATATATATATATATATATATATATATATATATATATATTTATATATATATATATATATATATATATATATATATATATATATATATATATATATATATATATATCTGTTTGTGCGTATGATAATCAATGATATTGGGCTAAGGCAGTCAAGGGCTTAGAGGTGCTCCTAGGTGGTTCTTGATGAAGCTTTAACGCATGGAACAAAGAAGAAAACGGTTAGTGACAATGCAAGGGGGGTATCAATTGTGAAGGTATCAATTTCGGAAAGTATGGAGGGATAGATAATGTGCATTACCCATTTCCAGGCGGAATGTCCTCTTATTTTTACGTCCCTCCTAGAAAGCGAGGCGCTCCCTTGGACGACTCTCATTGGCTGATCATGTCGTTGGCGGGGTTGTCCTTCCCTACTCCTGGTGAACCAATGAGAAGCCGCCCTTGTGCGTGTTCTTCTGGGCACTGCCTTTCCCGACAGGATCCTCCTGCTAGGACTCTGATTGTCGTCCCTGGTTGTCCCCTCGGGTCAGGCGGAAAGCCGTGGACTCGGGTATGGCCCAAGCAGTATCATTAGAAAGGCTAGGTGGGCCTTTGGGTCAATCTCGCATATCTATATGCGAGATTGGGCCTATATGATCAAGTCCCCCAGGTTCTAGTGAAAAGGTGTGCTAGAACTTACGGGCTCAACTCCCCTATTCTGGATGAATGAGTCATGGAGCCTTACGAAAGACTGATCTTGAGTTAATTAGTTGGAAAGAAGGTAGTTAGGCCATCTATCGCAAGAGATATACCAGGCGAGGTGATAGAACCGCCTAGCCCCTAGGATGATCCAGACGAGATGGTTGAACTGCCTAGCGCCTAGAATGTTCCAGGTAGCGGTGGCAATCTTGACCCAACGGGCCAAAGAGTTAAATGGACCCATTGTAAAAAACTAATATAGAACATAATTTTTTTTTAAAATGAAAATTTATAAAACGATGTATTAAAAAATTGTTCTTTGAAAAAACTTTCAAAATTATGTAAAATTTATGACTTTTGGTCGTCAACCCGTTTGACCCATTTGCTTGAATGGGCTCAATTTGCCACCCCTAGTGCCAGGCGAGGTGGTGAGAGGTTGTCAGACGAGGTGATAAGAGGTTGCGACTGGACCCTAGTCCCTTGGGACCGTCGCCACGTAATTACAAACCCTTATAATTTCCTTCATTTAAGTTTTCTTAAATGAAGTGAGACCCTTATTTAATATCGCGTGATTAGCGACGGCTGATTGGACAGCTTTAGAAACTGACGTCACCGCTAATTAAAGAGGGCCATGATGGCGCGGTGCCTCACGCACTGTCACGTCTCTCTGTCAGTTTCAGGCGGAGCGGGTGGGACAATGACACGTGTCCTAACCGTTCCCGCCTCTATCACCATTATACGAAATAACCTCCAAAGGGTTATGAAATTTGAAAATTTCATCTTTATCACTCTCATTCTTCCTTCCTTGTCATCTTCCTTCCTCTCCGGCGCACTTTATTTGGTTTCTTCTCCGGTGACCCTCTTTTTTCAGGTTAGGCATTCTTTTCCTTCTTAGCTATCTTCATCCTACCATGCCCATGGCACCTTCGGCCGATAAGGTGCCTTGCACCTAATCTAACGCTGAATTCAAAGTTTTTCTAGCAGAGTATGGGGTACCCGGGGAGTTTCAACCCCCAACTCTCTGGCCACCGAGCAGTAGCCCTTTGTCCACCTGAAGGTAAAATCGCCTTGTATACCAAGCAGTTTTCCGTTGGCAATCTTAGATTGCCCTTTTCTCCTTTATATTTGACTTTGTTAAAGCATTATGAAATCCACCCTGGACAAGTGTCTCCTCTAGCCACCCTGCGTATAACTGTCTTTGAGGCATCTTGTAAAGCCTTTAGAGGCGTTCCTTCCATTCCCTTGTTCTGATATGTCTTTAAGTTAACATGTTTGAAAGATTGGTTTAGTTTTGAGAGGAGAAAAGCTCCAGTGCCCGACATATTCACTGACCAGCCTCAAGGGTTACGTGAATGGCGCAACCTGTTCTTTTGGGTAGATGACACCATTGTTCCCCCTGGTGATAGGGACCTCCTGGTGTGGAGAGCAGGGGGGTCGTCCTCATTCGTTGACGTGTCCTCCTGAAGCCAAAGATTTGGATGTTGATCTTCTTGCCTTGCTAGCCCGTCAAAGTTTTAGACTAAGGACCTACCCTGACCCTGTGCTTTCTTTGCTAAGGATGAATCCCCATTGGGGTGATTTTGATACTCTCCCTGTATTGTCCAAAGGGGGTATTGGTAGGGGTTTCTTCTTACACTGCATTACTTGTTCTTCTAGTTTTTTGGGTTTGCTAATTCCCTTTTTGCTTTATTTCTCTATGTCCTTTTTTCAGTTATGAGTGTGCTGGAATATTTATCTTCAGATGATCTAGAGGGGTTTGAAGCCATGAATGAGAGTCATTCTGATGTAGAAATCTTGAGGCCCGGCCAGGCGGTCCCAGAGGATTCCCTGACCCCTTTGCGTCATCTTTCTACCTGGTCATCCTCAAGTAAAGGGGATAGTGTGGTTGCTGCCTCTGATCAAGTCACAATGGATCCTAGTTCGTGTCCTTCTGCTTGTACCTGTTTGAAGCGAAAAGCAGCTGGTACCTCCCTAGGAAGCGATTCTCCAAGTCCAGTGTCAAGCCCTGATGATGATGACAAGATTCCTCTTTCCAAGAAAATAAAGATTTTTGTGAAGCGTCCCTCCCCCAAAGGTAAAGGGGTGGCTTTGTCCGACTCTCCCAAAGCTTCTGTTCAGCCTACCTCTGTGGCTACCAATCTTGCCTCTCCTTATATCCCTTATGCCGTCCCCCACATCCTCCCACAGTCGAACAAGTCACCTCTTTAGATCCTTTCAGGCATCAGCGAAGCGATTACAATCGTGAGAAGATGTACGTACCAGAGTGGGTGAAAAGGAGAGGGGACTTATTGGACACCTCTGCAAACCAATGTGATTTTTATACCATAGTATGCCTTCGTCTCATGTGGAGATGGCCCAGGATTCTAGCAATGCCCTTGTTTTTGACTCTCTGGGTTCCGCTGTGGTGAACTTCAACACTTTTTTACCTGAGGTCAAGGAAAGAGTTTCTATTGTTGAGCATTGCTTCATGAAGGCACAAGAAGAGTTGCTTAAAGCTTATTAAAAAGACAAGGTACAAACGGCGACCCTTGAGGAGATGAGGAACTAGGTGCAAAGTTTGCATTAGCAAGTTGGTGAACAGAAAGTGGAGATTGACAGGTTGAAAGTTGAGCTGGAGGAAGAGAAGAAGAAGACTGTCTCCTTAAGCTTACGTGTGAATCAGCTTGGTAACAAAGAGGAATCCTTAAAGAAGGAGAGAGATGAGGCAGTGGAAGTTGTTCGTCGTGTTTCAGAGGAGAGGGGAAGGTTTGTTTTCGAAGTGATACCGCAGGTTGTTGGCAAATTGTTACACAGTCGCCAATTTCTAAAGCTATGGGGCTTGGTACAGCGCATTGCAGTGCATTATGGGCGTCATTCAGCCCTTCTGAAGATTCGTTCGCACTTGACTGCGGGAGTGGAGGTAGAGTCCCTCCCTGGGTATGACCAGCAAGCTCGTACTCGTCTTCACGATTTGGCTGCTTCAGCAGAAAACATGACGCCAACATATATTGAAGATATCAAGCCTCATCCCAACCGCTCTATCGAAGATATCTGGCCCTTACTCCAGCTGACCCTGATGTAGGCCATGGTTCAAATTTCGCCTCAACTCATGCGTAAGTCCCTTTCCTGAACCATCTGTTGACTCGATGTTTTGTGACTTATTTGGCGCCTGGTTTGTAGGCGCTGGTTACTGGTATGCTTTAAAACAATTTACTTTCTTTGCACACCCGACCTGTGGGTGGTGGTGTGTGGCACCCCTCGAACAAGCTATTTTCTTTGAACCCCAGTCCTGTGGGTGGTGGCGCATGGCGCCCCTTAGACAATTTACTATCTTTGCTGATATGTTTCTTTTGAATTATGAGATGTATTTGCTGTCTTTTTTTAGAAAATAACATGGTTTTCAAAGTTAGATACCTTGTGTTCTATTTTCCACTTGGACCGCGTATCCATCAGCCATTATCTCTTGAGCAGGCGTTGATCTCTTATGTTCTAACCTTTGGGAGATAAATGTGACTGTTGCACCCTTATGGTTTAGCAGGGTGGTAACCTTGGTTTATAAGGCAAAAATTTGATTCTTATGTATTACTAGGCAATATCTCCAACTGCATGTTTTACGTGGCGATAACTCAACTTGTACGTTTTACTGAGGTGAAAATGTATCCTCCGTAATTTACTAGGCGATAACTCAACCTTTTTGTTTTTGTGAGGCGAAAACTCAACCTCTATGCTTTGCGATGCGATAACTCAACCTTTTTATTTTCGCGAGGCAATAACTCAACCTCTTTGCTTTGCGAGGCGATAACTCAACCTCTTTGCTTTGCGAGGCGATAACTCAACCTCTATGCTTTGCGAGGAGATAACTCAACCCCTAGCCTATGCCTGATGCTAGCTTCATGTGGCACGGCTGTTTTGTGATAAGTCGACTTTGTTCTATGTATTTAGGTATATTTGGTTGTTGCCCCCGATATTCATTAAAATATAGTGGAGAGCAAAAATTTTGGCCATGTCTTTGGTGTCCCCTTTAGCCTAGAATTATTTTGACTCTTGCACTTATAAAAATGAACGACATATGAGCATAAACCGTGTAATGACTAAAAGCAAAGAAGCTTCATTCCATTGATAAAATAAAAGTTGTCATTACGATATTGCCTGGCTCGTACGAGCAGGGCTTAGTCGTGGCATCCTGCCTTGATTGAAAACATTCTTAAAAAAAAAAAAAAAGAAATGGTGAACATTAAACGACGTCTAGCTACACGAAGTATTTTATTAAGATTCGTGATGTGCCAAGTTCTTGGGATCTTCGTTCCGTCCAAGCATTCTAAGAGGTGTGCGCCCCCTCCTAAAACTTGTGTTACGCGATAAGGGCCTTCCCACATGGCTGAAAGCTTGCTAGTGGTAGCTGACCTGCTTGCTTCATTGCTACGCATAACCAGGTCACCGAGTAGTACTGTTTTATACTTGACCCTCCTGTCATAATATCTCTTCATCTTAGCTTTCACAACAGCCTGTTTCATTTGGGCTAACTCCCTTTTTTCCATTAGTAAGTCTAGATCCAGACACCTTTGTTCCTCAGTCCCTCGCTCAGTGAAAGTAACCACTCTAGGTGAGGGGACACTGATTTCAGCAGGTAGCACTGCCTCTGACCCGTAGACCAGGCTGAAAGGGTTTTCACCTGTGCTGACTTTAGGCATGGTACGGAGTCCCCATAAGACATTAGGGAGTTCTTCTACACATCCGGTCCGGCAGGCGCCTAGGCGTGCTTTTAGCCCCTTCAGAACTTCTCTGTTAGCCACCTCAGCCTGACCATTAGCTTGCGAGTGTGTCACTGACGTGAAGCGTTGCTCAACCCCTAATTCTTCATACCAAGACTTGAACAGTTCCTCAGCAAATTGCTACCGTTGTCACTAACCATTATCCGGGGAATCCCGAAGCGACAGACGATGTGTTCCCAGACAAAGTTGTGTACGTGCTTTCCTGAAATTGTTGCCAAAGTCTTAGCTTTCCATTTGGTGAAGTGATCCACAGCCACCAAGAGGAACTTCACCCGCCTAGGCGCTTCGGGGAATGGTCCTACAATGTCAATTTCCCACTTTGCGAAAGGCCATGATGAGGTGATGGGAACTAACTCGTGTTGCGGTTGTCTAGTCATGGGGGCGTGTAGTTGGCAAGACAGACATTTCTTAATCTCCTCCCCCACGTCCTGCCTCATGGAAGGCCAATAATAACCCATTCAAAGTATCTTTGCCACGATCGCTCTTGCGCCTGAATGAATACCACACGAGCCTTCATGCATTTCTTGGATAATATTAGTGGCATGTGCTGGCCCAACACATCGGAACCAGAGGCCTAGATATGATATTCGGTACATAACATTATCCTTGATGGTGAAGCAAGGTGCCTTGACTCGTAACTCCTTGCCTCCTTTTCATCTCCAGGCAGCGTAACGCTTAATAGTTATTCATAAATAGGAGTCATCCAAGTGGGATTTACCTCATGGATTTCCATAACCTGCTTAGCCGCTATGGATCTTTCTTCCAGCACCTCTACAAGAACCTCTTTGGTAAGATGGGCATTGTTAAAGTGGCTAATTTGCTTAAAACATCCGCCTTCTTGTTCTTACCTCGCGGTATCTGAGATATCTAACAACTAGCGAAACCCGCCATAAGGCGTTTTGCCTCTGCCAGGTAGTCTATTATCACCTTGTCCCTTCCTTTGAACGAACCATTGACCTGGTTGGCCACTGGTTGGGAATCAACGTACACCTGCAGGTCTTCCACCCCCAGGGAGGCAGCCATGCGCATGCCAGCTAGTAGGGCTTCATATTCAGCCTCGTTGTTAGAGGCATCAAAGTTGAAACGGAGAGCATACATGTGTTCTTTTCCCTCGGGATCTGTTAGAATCAGACCAGCCCCTAAGCATTCCGAGGCGGATGACCCATCGGTATAAAGACTCCAGATGCTCGCATCTTTTGTCATTGCAGCTGTGGGTGATAGCGTACTTGTTTCAGCCAAAAAGTCAGCTAGAACTTGCCCCTTGTAAGCAGACCTAAGTCTGAATTCAATATTGTGCTCTCCCAGCTCAGTCGCCCACTTTGCAAGTCTTCCTGATGTTTCCGGCTTCAAGAGGACCTGCCTAATCGGCTGATCCGTAAAAACTACCACCGTGTGAGCTTGAAAATAACGCCTCAGTTTTCTAGCGGCTTTAACCAAGGCCAGAGATAACTTCTCGAGAGGTGGGTAGTTCAACTCGGGTCCTTGCAACGTTCTACTTACGAAATAAATCGGCACTTGCATCTTGTCCCTTTCGGCTAGCAAAACGGCACTTATAGTTTCATCAGACGTGACTAAGTACATAGTCATCCTTTCACCTGAATGGGAGCTGTGATCGAGGGGAGCTCCTTTATCAACTTTTTCATTTCCCTGAAAGCGCTATCCGACTCATCCGTCCACTTGAAACTATTTTTCTTCAACGTACACTTAAGCGTCTTAAAAAATGGCAGTGACCTTTCAGCTGCTTTAGATAAGAAACGACTCAATGCCGCTAGTTTGTGATTGAGGCTTTGCACTTCCTTGACGATAGAGGGAGCTTTCAGATCTGCTATGGCGAGAGTCTTCTTCGGATTAGCCTTGATGGCATCCCTGGAGATTAGGTGACCTAGGAAATGGTCTTCTTCTACTCCAAATGTGCACTTCCTGGGATTAAGCTTCATATTAATCTTCCTCAGCATCTGGAACGTCTCTTCAATATCCCCAATGAGAGATTCTTTGGTCCTGCTCTTGGTAACCATGTCATCGACATACACCTCTAGGTTCCACCCAATCTGATCGTTAAACAATTGGTCAACCAGGTGTTGATAGGTGGCCCCACATTTTTTAGTCCAAAGGGCATTTTGGTGTAACAAAAAATACCTTGACTGCTATGAAATGTCGTCTTGTCCTCATCTTTTTCATCCATCTGAATCTGATGATACCCTTTGTAGGTGTCTAAAAAGCACTTGAAAGGGAAACCCGCCAAAGACTCTACCTTCCAGTCGATTTCAGACAGCGGGTAGCAATCCTTAGGGCATGCCTTGTTGAGGTCTTTGAAATCAATACACATCCTCCAGTTGCCATCCACCTTTCTCACCATGACTGGATTAGCAACCCACGTGTGATATTTAACCTCCCTTAGTATTCCTGTTGCTACAAGCTTGGCGACTTCCTCGCATACCGCCTGATCTCGTTCGCGCGCCAGGGGTCTCTTCTTCTGACAGACTGGGGTCACCTAGGGCGCCACATTTAGGGAATGGGTTGTTTTGATTACCATCCCCTCCTCCATTTCAAGTTTTCGTGGGATCCCTGTCATGTCATCCGGGGTCCAAGCGAAAACATCCTTGTTCTTCTTCAGCAGGTTTTCTATAATTTCTCTCAAGGTTTCAGAAAGGTTGACCCCCACGGAGATAGTTCGTTCAGGATAGTGGTGATTAACAATCACGTCTATAGTGGCTGGTGACACTTCCTTGATTTTTTCTTTGACGCCTACCGCTTTTTGCACTTGCGAGCATTCTCCCAACTGTTCCAAACGTTTGGTCAGGATGGTAGCAATACCACTTAGGGTGGGGAACTTCACCATCCCATGCCCCGTAGATACAATAACTTGCAACTTTCCCAGCGAGGGACGCCCTAAAATGGCGTCGTAAGAAGATTTGGACCGTACCACCAGAAAGGTCACCTACTCTTCTCTCTCCACCTGGTCCTGTCTCAAGGATACCCGCAAGTGGAGTTGGTCGAGAGGCCTAAATACTTCTCCCGAGAAACCTATTAGGGTTGTCGAAGCAGGTTGTAGTCTCTTCCGTATGGGATCGGCCATTGGCAGGAAGCAATCCTCGTAAAGGATGTCACATGTGCTTCCCCCATCCATAAATACCCTCCACAGACATCTTCAATGATAGCCTTGATCACCACTAAGCCACAATGCGTCATTCCCCCTAGAGGGAAACAAATCTCCGTGCCTTCCGTAATCGACGGCTTGCTTCGTTTGAAAGGGCTTTCTTCACCAGCTACCCTACCATTAGGATCTCATCAACAGGCTCCTTTAGCTTCGAGCCGTCTGGCGCTTTATCCTTTTGCCAAGCGTACCGCCTTTTCTGGTTATGTTCCTTGGACTGAGATTTTCCCCTTACATCCCTGACCAGGTGTGAGAAATTCCCAGCTTTAATTGCCCGCTCTATACGTTTATACACCTCTATACAGTCATTGATATGGTGCCCATTGTTTTCGTGCAACTCACAGTACTCCGCCTGGTTTCTCTTTTTGGGGTCACCCTGCATGCGAGTAGGGGGTTTAAATGAGGAAGCCAGCGTCTTCGTCGCCAAGATTTCCCTAGGGTCTTGGTAAGCGAAAGGAGAATGTCATTCCTCTTATATCTGTCTTCCATGCGCCCATTCAGAACATATTTGTCTTCTCTGTCCCGACGACCCCTAAATGAGGTGTCGTGCTCCTTGCCTTGGAAGGACTTATGATTCCTTTCATGATACATTTTCCTAGGAGGTTGATTATGAGTGGACATCTCTTGGACCGAATGTAGGCGTAAGTATTTTCCAAGCACTCCTGGTAGGATGCTGGAAGGTCCTGTGTCGGAAACTCAACGAGCTGCCGATGCCTGAGCCAATGTATCGAACCAGACACTTTGGCATCATCTCCTAGGCCTCTAATCTGTTGACTCTCTAGGTTATACCTTTCCACGAAGGGTCGTAGACCCTCTGCTTCAGTCTGCTTAATATTGTGTAGCTCTAGGTGGGTCTTGGTATACCATTGCTGCTGCATAAAGTTAGAGCGAAACTTAGCTCTCAACTCATCAAGGCTGTTAATACCACCTGGTGGCAACGATTCCAACCATAAATGTGCGATACCCTTCAGTGTCATTGAGAACATGTGACACGCTACCTGGGGCACCCACTTAGATATCTTCATTGCTCCCGCAAACAAGCGCCAATGATTTTCCGGATCCCCAGACCCATCGTATACTCCTACATTAGAAGGTAGCTTAAAAGCCTCAGGAAGTGGGTAATCTTCGATCCATTCTACGAACGGGGAGGGATCCTTCATGTCAACCTCCTGGAAATGAGGTTTCAGGTTAAGGGGGCTGGCCTTCTTTTGAAACTCTCTACGAGCATTGCCCTGGGAGGTTCTGCTTTCAGTGGGAACTATGACTTCTCTTACTCCCCGACGCCCCTGTTCTATGAACCTAACCTGGGGTAATGACTCCACGTGCTCCCTTCTTCATGCACCTTTGGTAGCCTCAAGGGTCTTACCCTGCGAGGAGATTTCCCTCCGAGACACCAAAGTGGGTGGTGTAACCAGGTGGAACCTGGCGCCTTGTGTTGTTTGCTTAGCCATGGTTTACGGAAGGGGGTCAGCCTCATTTCCAACCAACATTTTGGCTTTAGCCGCTTGAATCTCCTGAAATCTTCGAGTTGGCCCCTCACTCGCTTCCAGCTCCTGGGTATCTATATGCTCATCCATCTCTTCAGAGTCCTCGTCCTTATATTCCATCATCACCTCGTTACTCCTATCCAGGGACGGCGCCTCAAAGGAACGAGAGTGCTCTCGCATGAGGGCTTGAAGCTGCTCGAAATTTGCCGACACAAACTGACGGTTTATTACGTGTGTTGCTGGGTCAAGGTTTGGAGGGGCAAGAGGCATTTTAGCGGCTAGCGAAGGTTCTGCTACCCCTGAGGACATCTGGAGACCTGCATGAGGAGGGATCTGTTCAACGACTAGAGGGTCTTGAGGACCTGTTTCCACTGCATCCGACTTATCCATTCTGAACTCCCAAGAGCAAAGCTAATACTGTCGTAACCAATCGTGTCCCACGGATGGTGCCAATTGTTTGTGCATATGACAATCAATGATTGAGCTAAGGCAGTAAATGTCTTAGAGGTGCTCCTAGTGGTTCTTGATGAAGCTTTAACGCCTGGAACAAAGACGAAAAGAAAGAGCTATGGTTAATGACAATGCAAGGGGGTTCCCTGCATTGACACTCTGATGCCTAATTAGGCATTCTTTGTGACGGTATCAATTTAGGAAAGTAGGGAGGCATAGAGAATGTGCATTACACATTTCCAGGCGGAATGTCCTCTTATTTATAAGTCCCCCCGAGAAAGCGAGACGCTCCCTTGGACGACTCTCATTGGCTGATAAGGTCGTGCGCGGGGTTGTCCTTCCCTACTCCTGGCGAACCAATGAGAAGTCGCCCTTGTGCGCGTTCTTCTGGGCACTGCCTTTCCCGACAGGATCCTCCTGTTAGGACTCTGATTGTCTTCCCTGGTTGTACCTTCGGGTCAGGCGGAAAGCCGTGGACTTGGGTATGGCCTAGGCAATATCATTAGAAAGGTTAGGTGGGCCTTTGGGTCAATCACACACATCTATATGCGAGATTGAGCCTAAATGATCAATATCTTATATTAATAATCATATATTAAATATATCAAGATAATTACGTGTATAAATAATCTAGTTAAATAAATTAATCAAATAACATTCAAAAACTCATTTTTCTTTCCCAATAATGTTGTTTTCAGTTTTTCTTTCAAACTCTGATAAATTTCAAGAAAATAATATAATGTGAATAATTTATTTTTATTCTTGTTTGATGCCACAAAATTTAAAAAGAAAAATCTAGGAATTCGCCTCAGCGATTAAATTTAAGGTTGTTATCTCTTTAATGTTATTATATCATTAGTTAAACTATATATGGATTTAATTTTACTTAATTTCTAGCTTCAATTTTTACATTTTAAAGGTGTCATTTGGATCCGTATTCTGTTAATTGGATCGACCAAATCATACCTCTAAATTTTTACATAGCAAATTCATGTTGACTTAGCCCTCTTTAGCTTTTTGTCGCTTTGTTCGTGTCGGGTTCACAAATTTGTCATGTCAGGCCTTTATCACAAGGAAGTTAATTGGGATTTAATATTTGTGGATAAAGACTTGTATTGTACCGTTAATTGAGGGTCTTATACGTCTTCTAGTTGGAAGTATATAGGGTCTTGAATGTAACGTTATTGTCTAGTTATTTAGTTTGTTTTCAGTTTGTTTCTACTAATCTTTATCTTTACTACTAATAAAGCATTTAGCTTTTTACAAGATACAATGCACAAGGTACAATCAGGTAATGCACAATCTTTTGAAAATTAAGACTTACAAGTCTTTAATGCATTAAGTACAAATAACTCATGCAGTAAACAGAAAAGAGAAAAGCTTCATCGGGAACTACCAGACTCTTCCTCTTCTCTGCCTCCCTCACTGTCTGTTGCTGGAATTCCCAGTTTCCCACACACGTTAGGCTTTCTTCGAATCTACTTCTGTTCTGATCATCGACGGACCATCACATCGGAGGCCTTTTACGATCTTCGACCAAGCAACCACCCCTACTCTCCATTTTTTCCAGCGGTAGTTGAGCTCTCGATCCGTCAATCCTGGCAGCCAACAAACGCGTAGCAGGTAACTCTCTGTGCTTTCTCTCGATCTCACTCTCTCACCCTCACGCAACTGGTAAATTTCTATGATTTTCCAAGCAGGTACTCCATGAACGCGAAGATGAGGCCAAATCGGCTAATATTGATGAAAGGGCATGGCAGGCCGACTACTTTAACTCCTCTTCTTTAGCTGTTCATTTCCCGGTTTGTGTAAATAGGTTAACAACTTCTTTTTGGGGCGTGTTGTGGTATTTTTATTATATTGTTATACCTGTTATGCTCTCATATTTTTCTTTGGATTTTTTTTCTTGATTTACATACAGGTGAAGGACTTTCCTGATTTAAAAGGTGTTGCCGGTAAGAAAGGGGTGTGACACCTCGACATCTTTTCTTATGCTTATTCAATCCTCTATCGCCATGTAATGCTTTTTTTTTCTTAAATTTTAGTTTCAGATCTGCTCTTCCAAAGCCTTGATCAAAAGTCTGAGAATCAATACTATATCAAATGATTTCCGTTGTCTTCCACACTTGCATTGTTGAAAGATCCTATTATTGTTTCCAATGGAGCAGGTAATGCCAGATTGTGACTAATAAAAGCATATTGCCAAATTCTTCAAATAATGGTATTCTATTTTTGTGCATAGCAATGACAGATTGTTTATAGTAGAAAATTGATTTTTTAAAGATCAATTGTTAGTCAGTCTAATCAAATTCATTTGATTTACTCTAATAAGACCAATTGTTTCAAAAATAGGAGACTGATGAATTGGGCTTTCTATTGTTTTCAAATTTAGTTTGATGTTATTATTGAAATTAAGTGGATCATGAATCAATAAGTAATGTTAGGATAAACTTCTGAAAATTTCATCCTTGACGGGAACTTGTGGTAAGTTCAAATTCGTTTAAGTTCATGTTAATTTTTTTTGGCAAGTATGAGATTTTTTGATTTTATTTATCAGTGAAGTTCACTTTTTTATTAATTTTGTGAGTTGACAATTGCACAATTCATGTTTAATTTGACAGACATATCCTCTCGGCAACCCATGCTCTTCTTTCAAGGTCATCAATTCGTTGAACCTCTTTAACTCGTTCAATCGGTTATACAATTTTCTAATTTGATGTTGTATGAATTGTGATCGATGCTTAATCTGCTTTATGTGGTTTTATGAGGGTAAATATTGGTATAATGAGTGAGAAGGTATAAATTTGGGAAATTTGAAGTATACGATTGCTCTTATCTACTTATGGAGTGAGGGTAACCAGAAATTGAGATGATTTTGATCGATGAAAAGGTATGATTTGTGGTCAATTGTGTGCATTGATGAAACAAGTTACTTACTTACTTGGGCTAGATTTGCTACTTTGTTTTGTAATTCTTTTTACTTTAATTGTTAAAAATTTGAGAATTTTTAGTCATCAATAATGGAGCAGTATGTAGCTATATTTAAATTCAGTCATTTTGTGAATTAAGTTGATTAATTAGTTAAATTTTTTTGAAATTTAGGTATTTATGTGTGGGATTTAATTGGTGATCAATTAGTTCCATTCATATATATATGTAGAGGGGGAACTATGGTATATACTATATAGCACCATAGGCTTATAAGCTTGAAATAGTTGTACTTTATGCCTAAAAATGTGTACATCTCTATAATTATCTTTATCCTCTCCAAGACTTCAAGAACAGGTCCTACCCTTTTGAGATTTTAAGCATTTGTTTGACTTTAGAAGTCAAAGTTTGCGTCTTGTGAAATTCAGTCTTTTTGTGAATTAAGTTGATAAATTAGTTATAATTTTTTGGATTTAGGTTCTTATGTGTTGGATTTAACTGATGATCAAGTAGTTCCATACATATGCGTATATGGTTAAACATTACTGTCCTGGTGAGACATGGGGTACTTAGTTTAGTATAAGCTTGAACTATAGTCATGATTATTAGTCCAAGGATTTTGTGGCTTCAAGTTTTGATAATCAACATTTTTGAATTTAGGTTTTTATGTGTGGGATCTTACTGATGATCAAGTAGTTCCATTTAAATGCATATATCATTAAAATTACTCACCTGTTGAGACATGAGGTACTTTGTTCAGCCTAAGCTTGAACTATAGTCATGATTATCAGTCTAAGGATTTTTGGGGCTTCAAGTTTTGATGATCAACATTTTATCTATTGTGCAACAATTGACCCTAAACATGTGGCTGATGTGTCAAACCCACTAATACAGAGTGCCACAAAATAAGTAATAGTATGCACTTTATTCTTGCAACAATTCAAGGAAAACGTGGCCCGAAGATTACATGCATGCATAAAATAAAGGAAATGGAAAGTAGTTGAATGCATGTGGAATTAGTTTCGCTCAGACTAAAGGAAGTTAGGCTGTGGAATTTCCTGGAGATCTGGGTCTGTTTAACGAAGTTCAAAAAACAGACCAATTTTAAATTTACTGTAATTCTTTTTTAAAATTTTTGTTGTAATTTGTGTAGTTTTGGGTTTTTACTCTACATTCATAAAAGTAATATCAAATTTTAAGTTCATTTATCCCGTTGTACTGCTTCTTCTTGATTAATGGGTTAAATATTTGAAATTTAGTTTTTTATGTGTTCTTGACGAAAGGTGTATTGTGTCTATTTGGTTTGGTTCTGTTGCACTGCTTCTAATAGTGATATATTTACCTCCTGTTGGACCCGAATTCGATCAAGCATTGAAATCTGGAGCAAGAAATGGTATTGTTCATTGTGGTATTTGCTTATTGGGTTTTAATGTTTAGTTCATAGAAGTGCAGTCATGACATTTTTTTCATCCTGATTATAAGACCCCTTGTGTGTGTGTGTGTGTGTGTGTGTATGTATGTATGTATGTATCTATACTACTATATTTTACATTTACCCTTTTAGTCTTAAAAACAACTCATGTTGCATAATGTACAACTAACTAAAGCATGATGGCTGAATTTTAAGAGGTACAAGTAATTCTTTCATCAGGTACTACTCCTTCTGCATAGGACACAGGAAGCGTGTCTCTAAAAATTTGAAAGTGGATGCAGATGAAGAGTTGCAGTACATGGGAATTAGTTAAAAGTATTGGGAACAAGCGAGGGGTGCCTGGAAACATCCTATAGAAAAAGATAACAACCATTTCCTTTTCATGTCCGTTTTACTAACTTCTTTTAGTCCTTTGCCACAAGAATCTTAATTTTTTTTAGTTCTTGCATTTTACTATTTTTGTGTTTGTGAGGAAATAAATTCATCATCAAGTGAATCACCATTTGTAGTAAGAAACAACACTTGACCTTGTAAAACTGGTAGGAAAAAGATCAATAGAATACTGATCCTAAACCACTGCTAGAACATACGTGTAAAATTCAGCAACATATTTGCTTAGACGTATCCCTGGACCCTAGCTATACTTGTGCTAAACTCAACAACAATTGAGCTAAAAAAACAATTGCAACTCAAAGCTCATGTGTAATTTTTTAATTAATTTGTTATGCTTGCAGTTTGTATTTTTGGGTTTCACAAACAATTTTTAATATATTGCTTTTTTAGGAGGTAGATTTATATGATCATAAGTTGTTTTGTTACTTCTTTTGGTACTTTTTTTTGTTTCAAGTCATGTTAAAGTTATTTGAAATGACTCGTAGTTGGTTATGTTATCTTTTATAGATGGGAAGATTATTTTGAAGAACATCATTGATGCCTGACAGGATTTTAGCTGTTGGAAGAAGCTTCATGGAGATATACACATTGCTAAGATGTT
Source organism: Centrapalus pauciflorus (assembly GCA_020465985.1). Classification (NCBI taxonomy): domain Eukaryota; kingdom Viridiplantae; phylum Streptophyta; class Magnoliopsida; order Asterales; family Asteraceae; genus Centrapalus; species Centrapalus pauciflorus. Next base: position 151,846 of record JAANYP010004670.1, read on the forward strand.
AAGTACTACTATACTCAGTGACTTTAAATTTGCAACACATATACAAATACGCAGAACACCCACATCAGACTTATATTCTCTGTTTTTCACCATTTTCAGCACCAAACGCAGAGGATTAATGGTGATTCAATGTTCTACAAGATCAATTAAATATAAAACTTGAAATGAAATCAAGGCCGAAGGGCAAACCAAAACAGAAATGTAATTCCATGGACAGCAACACTTCAATAAATCTCTGAGTTTTTGTTTCAATGATGAAATTAAACTTCCAAAATGCTAAGATGATTAATTCAACGCATAATGGGTTTCCTTTCAACTTTACAATACTAAAGATTGATTGTTTTGCTTATGAATCCTAGAAACGGTATCATCTAATGCACCCAAGAAAGCATTTTGAATGATACTTTACGTTTAAATCTTGTGGATTCTCGATGTTTAATGCTTGCTTTGATGATTCCTTTAGCTTGAATTTTTGATTCGGTTGAAATCTTTGTAAACTAATAAAATGCAGAGACGAGCCATTGCCTACAGCATTGAGACAACTTCCGCTTGCTGGTTCTCAAGCCATGGCTGATGAGCAGTTAAAGGTGTTTCAGCAAATGGCGGCAGGTGGTGGGGGCCTACTAAAGAGGAAAGAGCCTGATGATGGGTGGGATGCTGATAAGATTAGCTACAAGCTGTCATGGCACTAGAGTTGTTCTGTTCCAGCGCCTTGTTGGATGCTGATAAGATTAGCTACAAGCTGATGATGAATTACATTGGTATATGAGGTTTTGGGTTTTCTTGGGTGTGGTTCATCAGCGCTTTTCTTGGAGGCGCTCATTATCATTGGAAGAGTTTCTGTGGAGGCGCTCATTGCGGAGAACTGATCACATGCCAATTCCCTCTTTAGCTTGCTGCAGGTCTGGTTGGAGGAGATTTTACTACAAGCTCGGTTTGTCTTAATGCATGTTGCCTTGTGGATACTACAATTGCGTACTGGTTTGGCTTTGTTGACAGGGAAGCAGTGTACCAAATCATTAGCGTATGCATAGAATATAGAAATCATTCCTTTCTCACTTCTCAAATCTGATTTTAGTTGTATTCTTTGGCTTCGAGTCCCTTGTTCTAAACCCATATGCTCGTTTGAGAAATGTAATAAGTTACCCAACTACATATACATGGAGGATGTTGATATTTGATATCCATATATTTTTATTCTGGACAGATTATAGAGTTTTTGAGTTGATACGCGCCTATAAGCACATATTGTACAACCTACTGAAGCTTTGTGCTTCAGATCCTCATAGGCTCATAGCATGAGATTTTAGTTGTGTTCTATGGTATAATATGATTCAATTGTTACCGCTACACTTCTACCCCTGTTGAATTTGGTATAGTTCTACTTTTAATATCATCTTATGGATCTTATATGATTTCTGCTGTACAATATTTCTAGGCTGATTTCCAGAATTTAGAAAGACAACAACATGAATGAAGCAATACTAAAAACTATTTTAATCCTCACCACCAATCATATTAGTAACCAAAATTTAAATTCTAATTTCTTTGAATTCCATATTCCATGAAACAAAAGTCATCTAAACGTAAAATATTTTCCGCCGTCGCTTTGCGCGGGTATGTAGCTAGTTAAATGAAATACTTGTGTTGTACAAGTCCTTGAGTGGGGTACTCCCTAATTAATTTTAGTTTCTTGTCAAGTAATGTAAAATTCATGTAATTACAAACATGAAAATCAACGATGTAGATAGGGATTTAAGTGTTTGTGGCAAAGATTTGTTGCCTATTTGATTTCAAGTAAACTCTAAAGCAACAGTACTCCTTTCGTTTTATTGAAATATCATGCAATATTCACATGTTCGCATACTAAATTTGATAATAGTAATTCCAATATTTTAATGAATAGTTATTATGTGGGTGTTGATATTCCTGGATATTTATATCCAAATATATTTTTTGTTTTAAATTACAGAAATGGTACCTGTGATTTACATAAAACTTTGGATACGGTTCCTGTGGTTTCAATTTTGTATAAATGGTCCTTATTTTCACTGTTTACTTGCAAAAATGGTCCCTCTGCCGTTAACTTTAACAATTAAATGGTTAAATCTTTTATAATGACCATTTTACCCTTTTCTTTGATAACATTTTGGTCCCTCAAATTCATAGTTCATTTTAATTTTGGTCCATCAAGTAAATATTTTTATTTAACTCTTTTATTATTATTATTATTATTATTATTATTATTATTATTATTATTATTATTATTATTAATTTGACTTTTTACATATTGATTTATTTGTTTATTAAGTTTCCTATATTTTAATATATTTTTTAATATAAATTACAAACTTATTTATTTCTATTGTTATAAACAATTGTATTAAAAGAATCCATCTTCTTTTTTAGCTTTTTCAAATGAAAAAATACAAACATTTTATATTCTAGTATTCCAAACCAAAAAAATTTGAACCTTAAACTTTTATATTTTTTCAAACGAAAAGAACTTACAAACCATTCATGTTTTAAGTTTTTTTCAATTTCTAAACGTAAACAGCTATGAAAATCAATCCATTTTTTTCCTGCACCAAAAAATTCAGGACATTCCAATTTTTTGTTTTGAGAAACGAAAATAAATACAAATAATTCTGTTATTAGTTCTTACAAACGAAAAAATTACGAATAATTCTGAATTTTAGTTTTCCAAACACAAAAATCATTTTATTTTTCTAGTTTTCCTAACCAAACCATTTACCCTTTTTTTTCAAAAAATGAATAAGTGAACAAATGGAATGGTTTGTAGTGTGTAGCCTTTTTCCAAAAAATTCATTTTATTATGAACCATTACATTTTAAAGTTTTTTAAAAAACGAAATGGTGTGAGTACCATTTTGTTCAGATTAACTAAAAAATTGAAATGATTTTAGTTTTTTAGAATTACAAAAAATAAAAACGTAATGATTAGAATAACCTAAAATCGAACAAAAAAATAAACCCATTTTAATTTTTTGTTTTTTTCAAACGTACAAAATACGAACCATTTCATTATTAGTTTTTTTGAATGAAAAAAACAAATCATTTTATTTTTTAGTTTTTCGAACGAAAAAACTTCGAGCCATTAATTTTTATTAGTTTTTTAGAATGAAGAAACTAAATATCATTCCGTTTTTTAGATTTTTCATATGTAAAAACTACGAATTATTCTAATTTTTAATTTTTCCGAACAAAAAAACTACATTCGTTTTTTTTTTGTTTTTCTGAATCGAACCATTCCAAAATAAACAATAAATCATTCCATTTTTATATTTTTATAAACGTAAAAAATATGAACCAGTCACTTTTAAAGTTCTTTTAACGAGAAATTATAAACCATTTCATTTTATAGCTTTTTCGAATGAGAAAACTTCGAATAATCAATTTTATTAGTTTTTTCTAACGAAAAAAAGTCACGAATCATTTCAGTTCTATGTTTTTTTTTCAAACACAATAAGTTATGAACCATTTCTTTTATTTTTGTTTTTGTTTTTTCAAACGAAAAAACTCCATAAGATTCCGTTTTAATTTTTTCCAATCGTAAAAAAACTACAAATCATTCCGGGTTTATAGTTTTTCCGAACGAAAAGACTACATACTATTTCGTGTTTTGGAAAAATTTGAAAACGTAATGGTTCATAGTTTTTTCCTTTGGAGAAAAAAATAAATGGGAATGGTATGGTTTGAAAAAACTAGAAAAATAGAATGATTTTTTTTTTGGAAAAGACTGATAATCAAAATTATTCATTGTTTTTGTGTTTGCTAAAACTAAAAACAGAATGGTTTGTAGTCCTTTTCGTTTCACAAAACAAAAAACCGGAACGGATCGAATTTTTATGTGCAGAAAAAATAAAAAACGGATTGGTTTTCATAGTCCTTTTACCTTTAGAAAATGAAAAAATTTAAAACACAAATGGTTTGTAACTTTTTTTCGTTTGTAAAAACTAATAAAAGTTTAATGTTGAAATTTTTTAGTTCGGAAAACTACAATATAAAATATTTCTATTTATTCATTCGAAAAAGCTAAAAAAATGGGTTCTAATTTGATACAATTGTTTATAATAAAAGAAATAAATAAATTTGTAATTTATATTAAAAATATATTAAAATATAAGAAAGTTAACAAATAAATAAATCAATAAGTAAAAAGTTAAATTAATAAATAATAATAATAATAATAATAATAATAATAATAATAATAATAATAATAATAATAATAATAATCAGAGTTATTATTATTATAATGATAATAATAATAATAATAACAATAAGAGTTATTATTATTATAATGATAATAATAACAATACCAATAATAACAGAAGAGTTGAATAAATTTTTTCTACTTAAGGGACCAAAACTAAAGTAAACTAAAAAACTTAAGGTACCATAACATTATTAAAAAAAAAGGTAAAATTGTCATTATAAAATATTCAATCATTTGATTGTTAAAGTTAACGGCAGAGAGATCATTTTTTCAAGTAAACAGTGAAAATAAAGATCGTTTATGCAAAATTAAAACTAAAGGAACTGTATCCAATATTTTATGCAAACCACAGTGACCAATTCTGTAATTTACTCTATTTTTTTGTTTATACATGTATCTTTATTAAAATTTATAAATTTATTAATATTGATAAAATCAAATCTTATTTACACCCTTATACATGCATTTGATATCAAAATTTGTTTACTTCTGGCAAATAATTGATCGAATCTCATGCTGCGCGTTTTATATTGCATATCCACCGGAGCGTTTGTGTTGCTACAAACGGAAATAAAGACTAAATTAAATAAATGGTCCTTGTGGTTTATATGAAACTACGGTTTTAGTTCCCGAAAGAATTTTTACATCACAAGTTCCTAAAATCGAAAAGTTGTAATATTTTGGTACCTGAAACCAAGGTTGTGAAGATCGAGATCTTACCTAGGATCGTTTTTGTCATTGCATGATCGGGATCGTAGGATCGGATCGGGATCGTAAGATCCTACCGAAATTAAATATTATATATCACAGTCGTACGATCCTACGGTTTAAATGGCGATTTTGATAACCTTGCCTGAAGCTAACGGTGTTTAACTTTAACCGTTAGACTCAGGGGCATTTTTGTCATTTTAACTTTCAGAGACCATCTGTGTAATTTTCAAACTTTTCTATTCTTTTTTCCTTTTTTCATTTGTTTCTTTATATCATAATTTATTTTCATATATATATATATATATATATATATATATATATATATATATATATATATATATATATATATATATATATATATATATATATATATATATAATTTCTTTTTTTAATCATTTAATTATCCAAATGTAACATTTTTTTTATTTTTTTTAATTATTAATTTTTATTTGTATGTTTATTGTTATTATTAATGCTAACTTTTTTTTTACATATTACAGTACTATATTGGTTCGGAAAAATCAAAAATTGGAATCATTTGTCACTTTTTTTATCAAAAAAATTAAATTCCGAATGCTTCGTCGTTTTTTATCAAAAAAATTCAAATTGTAATGGTTCGTCTTTTTGTAATCTTCTTTTTTGTTTAAACAAAATCAAAATTCATAATGGCTCACCGTTTTTTGATCAACAAATCAAAATGGTACGTTTTTCGATGGAAAAAATTAATATCGGAATGGATTTTTTGTTTTAATAAAATAAAATTTCATAGTGATTTATCGTGTTTTGATTTAAAAAAAGTAACTAAAATAAAAAGAATAACGGTGAAATACTCAGATTTTTATTCTTTTGTTTTAGATACTAATTTTTTATTACTTTTTGTATATTAATTTTATTATGAGTGATAACTTTTTTTTATAAATTAATATAATTATTTATTTAAGTTTGTTATATAATTGACATGGTTGGTTATTTTTTTCAATTGGTTGTTAAAAATCTGAATACTTCACCGTTATCCTTTTATTTAGCAAAATTAAAAATCAAAATTAGTTAGAGTTTTTTCCGTTCGAAAAATTTACAATCGGAATGATTTATTCATTTTCTCCGTTCAAAAAACTCAAAATAAAGATGGGTTGAAGTTTTTTTATTCAGAAAAATTATAATCTGAATGATTCATCGTTTATTACTCATAAATATAAAAGGTACGAGTGTTTCATTGTTTTTTCGTTTAAAAAAAAGAAAAAATATATATAACTCTTCATTTTTTGTATAAAATACTAAAATCAAAATGAGTCTTTTTTTTGTTTGAAAAAATTAAAATTTGAATAGTTCATCGTTTAATTTTTTAACCATTTCGATTTAATTAAATGACAACTGATTCGATTTTGGTTTTTCGAACAAAAAACTGACAAATCATTCTGATCTGTACTTTTTGATCAAAAAACAACGAATCATTCCGAATTTATTTTTGATTAAAAGATGACAAAACATTTTGATTTTTGATTGTTTGAACAAAAAACGTGAACCATATTGATTTAAATAATTCAAATGAAAAAAAAGTTCAGTCATTCTAATTTTAATTTTTTCGAACAGAAAACGACAAACCATACTAATTTTAATTTTTTCGAACATAAAACGACAAACCATACTAATCTTAATTTTTTCGATAAAAAAAGATGAACCGCTTTGATTTTTTATTTTCCAAACAAAATAACCATTCCGATTTTAATTAAAGGACGATAAAAAAATTACTAACCATTCTGATTTTATTTTTTTCGATCAAATAAACGATAAATTATTTCGATTTTTATTTTTTTAATCAAAACACGATAAACTATTATGATATTTTATTTTTTTTTTTTTAAAAAAAAGTTCATTCCGATATTTATCTTTTATATCGAAAAAATGACAATTACGTACCATTTTGATTTTTTCATCAAATATTAACGAGCCATTATGAATTTTGATTTTTTTTTTCAAACAAAAGCACCATTCTGATTTTAGTTAAAAGAAGATTAAAAAAAAAAAAAAGAAAAGAAGAACCATTACAATTTGAATTTTTTTTATAAAAACGATGAATCATTCGGAAATTTAATTTTTTTTATCAAAGACGAATCATTTCAATTTTTGATTTTTTCGAACTATTATAGTAATATATAAAAAAGTTAGTATTAATAATAACAATAAAGATAAAAATAAAAATTAACAATTAAAACAAAAAATAAAAAGTGAAAGGTTACATTTGATAATTAAATGATTAAAAAACACAATATATATATATATATATATATATATATATATATATATATGTATGTATGTATGTATGTATGTATGTATGTATGTATGTATGTATGTATGTATGTACGTATGTATGTATGTATATGAAAATAAATTACGCTATAAAGAAACAAGAGAAAAAAGAAAAAGAAAGTTTGAAAATTACACAGATGGTTCCTGAAAGACAAAATGACAAAAATGCCCCTGAGACTAACGGTTAAAGTTAACCGTCGTTAGTTTCATAGACCGAAATGTTACAACCTTTTGATTCTAGGAACTTGTGATGTAATAAAAATTTTTCAGGGATTAAAACTGTAATTCTTTCTAAATCCCAGGGACCATTTATGTAATTTAGTTCTAAAAAAATGATGAAAATGTATTTTATGTGTTAATATCATAAAAGGTTTCCTTATTTTTTAGATTAGTCTTTCAACTATTTTTTCTTTATGAATTTTTTTGATATATATATATATATATATAATATGGTTCGTGTGAGTACCTAAAAAATGCAGAGTACCATGAGTACCTGTGAACACACGGGTTTTAGATGTGAACATGCTCCGAAAAAAAGTTTTTTTTTTAATTTTTTTTTCATATTAATTTATATACAAATAATATAAGCCTATTCGTAAAAGAATTACACACATTCACACTTTCTAGCCTCTTAAAAGTCATGTGAACGTGAAAAAATTCATGTGAACATGCTTAGCTGTGAACATACATTCACAACTGTGCAGTTCATGTGAACTTGCACGTTTCACATAGTTATAGTGTGTGTTTAGGTGTGATTTTTTGCAAGTAGTCTTATATTATTAATTTAAACATGATTATGAAAAAAATTTTCAAAAAAAATGGTTTTAAGCGAGGTACCTCCGGTACTCTGCAAAACTAGTGGTACTCATTTGAACCCAAATCTATATATATATATATATATATATATATATATATATATATATATATATATATATATATATATATATATATATATATATATATATATATATATTCGGGTTCAAGTATGTGAATTCATATTTCATGCAATTCATACAACATAACACAATTCATATGAACAATTATCAATCCAACACATTATATTGAATGATTAAGAGAGAAAATATTACATTGGTGTTCTTGGCACCACTTTCTTGCAAAGCACTTCTCCTATTCTCTCTAAATCAGATCCGTATGTGTGTGTGTAATCTTCGATTCTTCTTATAACAGCACACATATACACTCCTATTTATACACAATACAAAGTATTGAGGATTTACACAAACAACCCCTGAACTTTTACAATAAAATTGATTACAACTCTATATAAATTTGTACCCAACAATCTCCCCCTTAGAGATGAAATCAATTTTCAAATTAAAGTACATTGCAGGGAACTTGAACATTCTTTCTTGAAACTTTTCTTACACCTTCTCTTCGATCTCTGAATCTTCTTCTTTATTGTCTCACTCTGATCTTCACATCTCTTCTATTCTGATCTTCTCTTTTCTTGTAAGCACACTCCCCCTTGGATCATGAATAGCTTTTAAATCTCTTCCTTGATCAATTGTCTTGAGATGATGTAGTAATTGCCTTCAGTTGATTTCAAACTACTCAACAGTTGTTTCTCAAATTCAGCTTTTCTCCCCCTCATGATGATCATAAAAAATTATGAACATCATGCAAAAACTTCAGAAACATTAATTCAATGAAATTACAGTAGAAGAAATACAACAACAATTACAACTCAGAAATTATTACAAATTGATTTTCTCCCCCCTAAACTGACATCTCTCCCCCTATACAAAACAGATTTATCTCACCCCCTCAAAAAGTTCACTCCCCCTCGAATTGATATTATATCTTTTTAGAACAAAACAAAGCTTTACAACTTTGGGGAAAATGAAACACATTCATTTTGTGAGAAAACAAGTCCAGGTCCACATAGGATTCCTGTTTGCACAATAGACAAAATCTATGTGACCTACTTTCAGCGCTGGCGTGATGTTAACACTGGTAGGATTTCCAATTAGTCATCGTGAAATCCTTTATCATGAAAGAATCATTCTTATTTGTTCCGGCTTAGTCACTTTGGACTAGCAGTTTATAGTCGCGCAGACTGTTAGACTCGATGTGTCCTAAAAGTGTATATAATTAGCTCTAGACACAATGTGCATCAAATGAAATTGGAGACCGGAGCAACTGTCTTCCTTGTTTCAATATCAATAATATCCAAATGATATATCGATAGAAATGTGTTATATCTCCGTGATTATTGAAACAGAAATCTTTTGAGAGATAACTGAGTAGTTGGTGGGGTTAAGTGCATGCGTCACTGGGTCCATGACGTCTTTTTCAATATCAAGTCACCTAGGGCTTGATAGATTATGTGGATTACCCAGCAGACACAGTGTTGGTAGGATTTTATTTTCTTCAAATCCTTTCTCAACACTCAGCTCTCAGCATTTTTCAACTAAGCTCCCTCCGGCTCACTTTTAAGAAATGAATTCAGTCAGCTTTATAACAAAAGCATGACCTGATGCACCACCATCTCCTTTCAATATCAATATCCCTCTCATTTACATTTTATCTCTGCTCGACCCTGTCAGTATCCCGTGATAACTGACACTTCTCAACTAATAAACCTAAAGAACCCTCACCCACACAAACTATAGATGGTTTGCTCCTTGGGTAGGTCTTCCGGTTCTAGATAGACCATAGAAGCGAAATTTATGCCTATCACTCAGATTGGTGCATAATCGAAGTCAGCAGAAATATTTTCAGCTTTGAAAGGTCATGAGATATGATGAAATCCAACTTATATGGTATTGGAGATGATATGCAGATAATTTTGGGAGATATCAGAATGAAATGGAAAATCTGATATATGATATGAAAAGAATAAGATTTTCTTGAAAGAATTAGCACATGGGAGATAACAGGAGAATCCAGTATAAATTGGAAGAGTTCTAACAAAAAGAATCTCAGAAGAAATGAGATTATGAAAATCAAAGAGATTAGATCAATTAATCTCAATGATAGATTCAGAGATTCATAAAAAAATTTCTTTCAGCTCAAAAACTCTTTTTATGTGTGTGTCAAATATTTTCGTGAAAAGTCACACATAGTTTTGAAAAATGTCATCGTCAAAGTGCATCTGAAACTCCCCCTGGAAATAAGCAGACACAGTTAGTCAACTCATAGAAATGAAACAAAGAGCAAAAAATTATAAAAATAAAACTCCCTATTTGTCAATTCAGCATCAGAGTTGAATGCAGGGCAGGAATTCCAGAAAGATTCGTCTTTCAGAATCGGGTTCTAAACTGAAGTGATTAGAAGCCATTTGTCGCATAAGCTTGGGTTTCAGTCTGAAGTAACTGAAAACCATTGTCTCTGGTTCATTGAAGTCCGGGTTCTAGTCTGAATTTAACTAGAAACCAATTTTGAGTTGAAGCACGGGTCTTGACCTGAAGTAATCAAGAGCCTATTGAAATGAAGAATGGGTCCTTATCTGAAATGATAAGAAACCTATAACCTGCAAAATTTAAGATGTCTTTGGTATCCAAACAGATTTGGATCCAGACTTGTTAGCGCTCTTGGGTACCCATTTCAAAACAGGTTTTGGTACCCACTTGTACTTGGGTTTAGGTACCCATTGCATGTTATAACTATCAGCTTCTCTTTCAAACGCAGAAAACAAATTTGTTTGAGTATGAGAAAATTGAATATCTGAATTTCTAAAGAAACTTGAATTTGAATGATCAGACTTTTGCGAACTCTTCTTTTTGAAAAACTGTCCGGTTCTTGCCTGTTTCTGATAATACTTGGTATTTTTCTGTGAAAATGTTTTCTGATTAGAATGACCAGTATTTTCAGAAACTTTAAGAAAATTTGACTTCGAAGATTCACCGGTGTAAATCTTGACCGGAAGTTGTTCAACAATTTTATCTTTGCCGCTGTGTATCTTTAACAGATACTTAAGTTTAAGATCTGAAGAAGAATCAAACTTAGCAGAGTTAGTTAGATTCACTTCACTTTCAGAAGACAAACCAGAGTGATTAACATTGGATTTTAAACACACTGAAGAAGGGGTCTTAACCTTTGACTCAGTTGATGAAGTAAACACATGTAATTGTTTTGTAAGAAGAAGTATCTGATCTTCCAAACTTTTGATAATGACTAAATTTGAATTTCTGTCATGATCAAATGATTGGTAATCAGATTTAAAAACTTGTTCTTTAATTAGGAACATTTGTCTTTCATCTTTAAACAATTCAGATTTTGATTTAAAATCTTGTTCTTTAAGTAAGAACTCATGTCTTTCCTTCTCAATCAAATCTTTAGTTAAAGACAACTCTTGTTGAAGAGCAAAAATTTCTTCATTTTTGTTTAAAATACAATTCTGATCAGTTGGTTTTGTCTTACAAAGTGTATCTTCAAGATCCTGAACTTTCTTTTAAAGATCAGATCTTTCAGGCAAAAGATATTTCAGTTGAGTTGCATTCTGAAAATTTTCTTGTTTCAGCTCATCAAGTTCTTTAAGTAATTCAGATATTTTCAATTGATGAGCACAACTCTCAGAGTTTTGTTTTTCTTTTAAGTTTTGAATTTCTTCATTCAGTATTTGTACGTCACGTAACGCCAAATGTTTATCAGTATTTAACTGAACGAGAATATCGTAATTGTTCTTACGAATCTTTTCAGATTCAGTAAGTTTGACAATCAGCTCAGACTTTGAAAATTGTTCAAACATCATTATGAATTGCAGAAAAATGAACTTCCAAGATCTTTTATGGACTTATGAAAATTTGAATGAATCTTGATTGAATAAAACTGAATCTTGAATGATTAATTTGTTAAAAATCAGCTCTAATTTGACTTTTTGACGTTGAAATTTTAGATTTTCTGCAGAAAAATGCCCATAACTTTTTTCTGGAGTGGAATTGGGCCTCGAAAATTTACCTAACCGGCTATGCCGGTTCTAGAAATGTAGATCTCTTTTCAAGCTTCGATTTGGCGTATGGTAGGCCTTCTAACGATGTTCCAGTCAAAAGTTATGACCAATTTAAGCAGAATAGATCATATAGTCAAACTCGAATGATAAAAGAATGAAACTCGAATGATATGAGATGAAACTCGAATTATTAAGGTTGAAACTCGATCAAAGAAAGATGAAACTCGAACTATAAATGATCAAACTCGAATGATGAATTAACCAAATTCAGTTGATGCAAGATGAAACTCTATTAAAGCTATGATAAATCTCGATTAAACCTACAACAAACTCGATCAACTAAGTGACAAAACTCGATCAACATGTGAGGAAACTCGAAATATGCTTGAGAGTTAGATATGTTCGAGTTTGATCAGTTTCAACTAATTCCAAATGTAAATCCGATCTTTTCAACAAAAATTCACGAAATGACTCCAAATTTATATCAAAGATGCGTTTTACACACAGAAACACATTTTGTGAAGTGTTCTTTTCAATTTTCAAATTAAATTCTCGAATTTTGGCAAGAACTTGAAGAACACGACTTTTTTCAAAAATTCAGAAAATTTCAAATTAAAATTTTTGTGTTTGGAATTAAGATCTAAGACCTAATTCAATAGATTAAACGATTATATACGCACACTCGATCAAAGATTCAATTCCTTTCATCCACAGATTCAAAAACCCCAAGCGATTTTCTAAAATTTCAACATTTGCGATGAAACAGTGCTATAGAAAAATTAATTTTCAGATTCAAATTCACTCAGATTTTTCCATATCAGGCTCTGATACCAATTGTGAATTCATATTTCATGCAATTCATACAACATAACACAATTCATATGAACAATTATCAATCCAACACATTATATTGAATGATTAAAGAGAGAAATATTACATTGATGTTCTTGGTGACTTGCACAACACTTTTTCTCTCTATCAATCAGATCCGTATGTGTGTATGTGTATTTGTGTAATCTGAGATTCATCTCATAACAGCACACATACACTCCTATTTATACACAATACAAAGTATTGAGGATTTACACAAACAACCCCTGAACTTTTACAATAAAATTGATTACAACTCTATATAAATTTGTACCCAACAAAGTAAGTACCATTAGTTTTGCTAAAGTACCAGAGATACCTCGCTTAAAACCATTTTTTTAAGTTTTTTCATAATCATGTTTAAATTAATAATACAAGACTACTTGTAAAAAATTACACATAAACACACACTATAACCATGTAAAACGTGCATGTTCACATGGACTGCACTGTTGTGAACGTATGTTCACACTAAGCTTGTTCAGATCAATTTTTTCACGTTCATATGACTTTTAAGAGGCTAAGATGTGTGAATGTGTGTAATTCTTTTTACAAATAGGCTTGTATTATTTGTATCTAAATGAATATGAAAAAAAAATTAACAAAAAACTTTTTTTCGGAGCATGTTCACATTTAAAACCCGTGTGTTCACAGATAATTATGGTACTCTGCATTTTTTAGGTACTCACACGAACCATATTACAATGGATCTTATATACATATATATATATATATATATATATATATATATATATATGGTCGGGATCAATGAGTTACCATATTAGACTGGGCAACCGGAGTGTACTCATGTTTGGTCATAACTAAAAAGAGTAATATAATCAATTAGGTTTTTATTAATTAATTGATGACAACTATTGAATTAATAGATCCGTTAATTATAGGGATTTACTATCATAAGTCCGTAACAATGGGTTTCTGTGAACATGTACAACCGGAGGTGTCTAACAATGATATTTTTTCTTTTCATCAATCCATTCGTGTTGGTTCATTCATTTACATGGTAATGAACATGTTCAATCGTGATTTATGTTGTGTCACCGTTGCACATGTTCATTAGGGTGTTTTATTAACTCAATTGTGTTAGTAGTGTAATATGTTACATGTGCATTACGACGTTCTGTTCCAGTTGCACATGTTCGTTATCAGTTGCACAAAATCAATGACAATTGCGCATGTTCATTATTTTTGTTAATCACACTGGAATACAATTACGACAGTTATAGATGATATAAATTTAATATTATATTATACAAGTGCGTTTCATTATACATTACGGTAAAATATGTGCAATTGCATTCATATAACTAATTTTTTACATTATACTAGACATGTGCATATTCGTTGTTGTAATGAACATGTGCAATGTTGTTCTATGCTCTTCCTTTTCAATTAAATTAGAATAACTACCATAATAAGAAGTGTTTACATTTGGTGATAATAAAGAATATTTGCATTTTATATAACTGAAATAGAGATATGCAAAATCTTTCAACCTCATTTAAAATTTTCAATACCAAATTTACGCCTAAACATTAATTAACATGTGAAAAAATTTTCAGCAAAAAATTATTTTCTTTAATGGTTTCAATGATAAGTGAGTGGCTATAAATGGTTCCCCATTGCACCAGTCTAACATGATAACCCATTGATCTTGAATATAAGTATATAGATTTAGGTTCAAGTGAGTACCACTCATTATGCAGCGCACTAGAAGGTACCACCCTTAAAGGTAATTTTTTTGAAATTTTTTTTCATGAACATGTTTTAATTAACATTACACAGATCATATGTGAATTTCACGTAAATCCGAACACTCTAAGTGCATGAAAACACGCATCACATAAATGCGTGTTCACATGTCTTCAAAATTATGCAAGTGTGTGTTCACATCATTTTTTAAGAGCTAGGAGATGTGAATGTATGTGAAATTTACATATGATGTTCATAATGTTAATTAAAAAAATTTAAAAAAAGTTTTTTTAAAGGTGGTACCTTCTGGTGCATTGTATAATGGTGGTACTCTCTCGAACCATATTCTAAGTATATATATATATATATATATATATATATATATATATATATATATATATATATATATATATATATATATATATATATAATGGAGAACCTCTATGCATCGAAGAACCTTGAAGAACCACAATGCATCGCTAAAAAATCGTAATGCATCACGTAGAAATCAATGCATCACGTGGAATAATGATGCATCACGAGGGGATTGTGATGCATTTGTGGTGGTGCATGGAGGTTCCACAATGTATCGCTAGAAAATCGTAATGCATCACGTAGAAATCGATGTATCACGCAGGAATTTGATGCATCACGTGAAAATAATGATGCATCACGGGGAGATTGTGATGCATTTGTGGTGGTGCATGGAGGTTCTTCAAGGTTCTTCGATGCATGGAGGTTCTCCATTGAACCCACCTATATATATATATATATGTGTGTATATATATATATATATATATATATATATATATATATATATATATATATATGTTCAAGATCTATGGAAAACCATCTTTCTGGAAAACCATATTAAATGTACATGTTCGTTACGGTAAAATGTTAAATTTAATGCACAACTACAATATACATATGTTCAAATGTGCATTATTATTGACTAGTTCACATCATTTACATGTTCATTAGGATCAAATGTTCCAATTCATGAAAAATAACAATATGCACATGTTCAAACGTGTAATATGCATGGTATTGTGTATATTACACATTTTTGCATGAAATTAAACATTTTGTCTTAATAAACATGTAAATGATATGAATTAGTTAATCATAATGCAATTTTGAACATATGTATATTATAATTTTGCATGAAATTTACATTTTATCATAATGAACATGTACATTTGATATGGTTCTCCAATACTCCGGTTATATATATATATATATATATATACATATTGACAGGAGCATTGCAGAACCTAAATTTGGTGCAGAATTAACTTTAAAATTAAAAAACATAAAAATTAATAGTTTTTAAAACAAAAAGTTTTTAAAACAAAAAATTATACCATAAAAACAAGAATTTAACCTCTTTAAAACTATAACACCCTACTTTTACTACTAATACCACGGAGGACTAATAGTCCACGTCTACAACATCATAATCATCATCAAGGGGGTAAATAACTAATTAACTACTAACATTCATAAGATCATGAAAGTCACGACTAAATGGGAACCAACCCCCGTAAACAAAGTCTGTCAACCACAATCTGAGTATAAGTTACAGTCATCCAAAAATATCAGTGGCAGATACGCCAAACCACAAGGTACAAGACTACTCAATAAAGTAGTCGCTAGCTACTGCCCACGCGGCGGGTCTCGACAGGTGTCCGCGGTATCTCTAGCCTCTGGTCTCACACCTGAGATGCACATATAAACAGCGGTCAGCTGAAAGCTAGTGAGTTACTATAAACAACGTTAAAATGAGTTTATAAAATGGTTAGCACAATATAACAACTGGTGCACAACTCAACATGCGGTCGGCATCAACAGTCCGACGCCTCATCAGGAGCGACCCGGGATAGCCTGTGTAGCCCAGTCCACAAAGTAGTGGCTAAGCCAAGACCTCTGGGTTGGGAATGACCCAACATGCCACTACACTACGTACGACAACTATACGCGTGATCCACAAGCTCTGCTGTGTGCTAACAAGTATCAACGTATAAAAGGGATCCACACTGAACCCTGATAATAAACAACAAAAGTAAGTAACTCACCTAAAGCACGATTACACCCCCTCTATCTACAGGGGTTTGGACAGGTCCAGGCTCAACTACAATCCTTGCAATAACCAGAACAACTACACTTCAACTACCAACCAACGGACTCATAACAACTATACTACTGAACTCACGTACTAAACATAAGTCAACAGGTCAAGACCCACTATCGCGGCAAGCAGCGCGCCCGGAATCGCGGTCGCGGTCCCATCATTGCGGAGGCCATTGCGGTTGCGTTGCCTCTCGCTCCGCTCCTCCAATCGCGATCGTTATCACACTAGCGCGACCGGGATCAGCTAGCCCGCGATCTACATCTCAGTCGCGTTCCACTTACCAACGACCACCCTTCGCCGACTCACATTGATCGCGGTCGCGATGTGGCGACGAACAGAGCCGTTCGTGCTCTGTTTTCTAATTGCCACGAGAATCAACTCCCTAACTTGATTTCATAACTCTCAGGGGCTATAACTCAACCCCAAATCGATCTAATTAATTAATACAACAACTCAATCAATTTGGCACCAATTACTAACCTTAGCAAACCTTTCCTTCCTGGATTTGAGTATTTAAATTGTGGATGATTGGAGCTTGAAGTTCTCTAACTATGGCTGCTGTTTGATTCCCTTCTTCTCCCTCTCTCCGTAATCAGCTGGAACACACACACACACATATGCACCTTAAAGTTTTGAGAGTGGAGGAAAATAGAGCAAGCCATTGGTATATATACGTTTCGGGTCCAAAACCCAATTAAAATGGGTACAATACTCAATATTCACTAGATAAACACCCATTAACTCAATTAATCCACATTTTAATACTTCGGGTTTAGGATGCTAATTAACTCCTTAAAACAACCCCAAACCCATAATTACTACTAAATAGAACCGATCAAGACTTACACGTAATAGCAATTTGCTTACCAATTCACGTGCAATTTACCAATAAAATTCCACCAACCCATTAAGATTACTTCCAAAGCCTATAAATAAATTACAGGTACCTCCTGCTGGTTCCTGGATGTTACAAATCCTCCCTGCGCCCATACAAAACATATTAGTCTTCTCTGTCCCGACGACCCCTAAATGAGGTGTCGTGCTCCTTGCCTTGGAAGGACTTATGATTTCTTTCATGATACATTTTCCTAGGAGGTTGATTCTGAGTGGATAGGTCTTTGGACCGAATGTAGGCGTAAGTCTTTTCAAAGCACTCTTGGTAGGATGCTGGAAGGTCATGTGTCAGAAACTCAACGAGCTGCTGATGCCTGAGCCCTGTATGGAACCAGACACTTTGGCATCATCTCCTAGGCCTCTAATCTGTTGACTCTCTAGGTTATACCTTTCCACGAAGGGTCGTAGACCCTCTGCTTCAGTCTGCTTAATATTGTGTAGCTCTAGGTGGGTCTTGGTATACCATTGCTGCTGCATAAAGTTAGAACGAAACTTAGCTCTCAACTCATCAAGGCTGTTAATACCACCTGGTGGCACCGATTCCAACCATAAACGTGTGGTACCCTTCAGTGTCATTGAGAACATGTGACACGCTACCGGGGGCACCCACTTAGATATCTTCATTGCTCCCGCAAACAAACGCCAATGATTTTCCGGATCCCCAGTCCCATCGTATACTCCTACATTAGAAGGTAGCTTAAGAGCCTCAGGAAGTGGGTAATCTTCGATCCATTCTACGAACGAGGAGGGATCCTTCATGTCAACCTCCTGGAAATGAGGTTCCAGGTTAAGGGGGATGGCCTTCTTTTGAAACTCTCTACGAGCATGGCCCTGGGAGGTCCTGCTTTCAGTGGGAACTATAACTTCCCTTACTCCTCGACACCCCTGTTCTATGAACCTAACCTGGGGTAACGACTCCACGTGCTCCCTTCTTCATGCACCTTTGGTAGCCTCAAGGGTCTTACCCTGCGAGGAGATTTCCCTCCGAGACACCAAAGTGGGTGGTGTAACCAGGTGGAACCTGGCGCCTTGTGTTGTTCGCTTAGCCATGGTTTACGGAAGGGGGTCAGCCTCGTTTACAACCGACATTTTGGCTTTAGCCGCTTGAATCTCCTGAAATCTTCGAGTTGGCCCCTCACTTGCTTCCAGCTCCTGGGTATGTATATGCTCATCCATCTCTTCAGAGTCCTCGTCCTCGTATTCCATCATCACCTCGTTACTCCTATCCAGGGACGGCACACACTGACGGTTTTATTACCTGTGGTGCTGGGTCAAGGTTTGGAGGGGCAAGAGGCATTTCGGCGGCTAGCGAAGGTTCTTCTACCCCTGAAGACGTCTGGAGACCTGCATGAGGAGGGATCTGTTCAACGCCTAGAGGGTCTTGAGGACTTGTTTCCACTGCATCTGACTTATCCATTCTGAACTCCCAAGAACAAAGCTAATACTGTCGTAACCAGTCGTGTCCCACGGATGGTGCCAATTGTTTGTGCGTATGACAATCAATGATTGAGCTAAGGCAGTAAATGGCTTAGAGGTGCTCCTAGTGGTTCTTGATGAAGCTTTAATGCCTGGAACAAAGAGGAAAAGAAAGAGCTATGGTTAATGACAATGCAAGGGGGTTCCCTGCATTGACACTCTGATGCCTAATTAAGCATTCATTGTGAATGTATCAATTTAGGAAAGTAGGGAGGGATAGAGAATGTGCATTACCCATTTCCAGGCGGAATGTCCTCTTATTTATTAGTCCCCCCTAGAAAGCGAGACGCTCCCTTGGACAACTCTCATTGGCTGATCAGGTCGTGCACGGGGTTGTCCTTCCCTACTCCTGGCGAACCAATGAGAAGCCGCCCTTGTGCGCGTTCTTCTGGGCACTGCCGTTCCCGACAGGATCCTCCTGTTAGGACTCTGATTGTCGTCCCTGGTTGTACCTTCGGGTCAGGCGGAAAGCCGTGAACTTGGGCATAGCCTAGGCAATATCATTAGAAAGGTTAGGTGGGCCTTTGGGTCAATCTCACACATCTATATGCGAGATTGGGCCTAAATGATCAATATCTTATATTAATAATCATATATTAAAGAGTAAATTACACAAATGTTCCCTGTGGTTAGGGGGTTTTTGCTCTTTTGGCCCCTCAAAGTTTTTTTTTTTGCACTAATAGTCCCAAAATCGCAAACCTTTAACACAGATGGTCCCTGCCGTTAGTTTTAGCCGTTAGGCCAGTTAAGTCACACGGGCATTTTCGTCATTTTCATCTCAGGGACCATTTGCGTAATTTTTTAATAGTTTATTAATTTTGTTTTCTTTTTTTGTTTTAATAGTTTATTAATTTTCTAATTTTCACTGTCCCACTCACTAAAAATGGCGAAATTCAAGTTTCGGATCTTCCAATCCTGCCGATCAAAAGATCCGTCTACCCTACCGGAGCATCCCGTCCCCACATTTCAACGCCAAAACATCATCACCGTCGATTTTTTCCACCTGCGACTGCTCTACCGCCCTCTAAACAACCACGTCGTTCCTCCTTTAAAAGCCACGTATCCTCCGCCTTC
The DNA here is from genome assembly GCA_020465985.1 of Centrapalus pauciflorus. Taxonomy (NCBI): domain Eukaryota; kingdom Viridiplantae; phylum Streptophyta; class Magnoliopsida; order Asterales; family Asteraceae; genus Centrapalus; species Centrapalus pauciflorus. The sequence continues at coordinate 172,170 of JAANYP010004670.1, forward strand.
GATTGTGGTTCCAAATCCAGCGAACTCCGAATACTTCCAGTGGCAAGAAGACGACCAATGGCATGTTGTTGCTAAAATCTACGACATTGAGTCGCCTCGCCGTAAAATCTACAACTCCTCCGTCTCCGGTGGTGATACCGAACCATCCTGGTTCATATGCAGACCTATCTGTTGGAGTATCGTGAGCATAGCAACATTGGTCTTCCCTGCACCAGTGGCGCACACATTAAAAAATGTCTGCTTTGAACAGAGCTTTATCATAAACTTCTGAACCCGATTTAAAATTGTGTCATTCCCTCAAAATTGTCTGCTTTGAACAGAGCTTGGCATAGTTGAAATCCTTTACAAGTTTCTCATCAGCAGCAATAGGTTTTGGTTTCAACGCCGGGACTTGAACTTCTTCATATCCCTTGCCGTGGCACCTTCTCAATATCATTTTTCTTGTCCGGATTCTTCAAAGTATCGTTATTGAGCACAGATGGAGGAGGGGGATAGGTTTAGGTCGCTAGGAGAGGGGGACGAGAAAAAAGAATGTAAGGTCTACCACTGCAAGATCTATCTAGACGCGGATCCGTGAACGAGTGCGGAATCCTCGTTGACGGTTAGACGGACAACTCTCAACTAACGGAACACGGAGACTATTAGACGCTGAACGAACGACACACGAACGATCCTACGTACTAATTCTCTCCGAAACGGCACTCAACTAGCTGATAAACTCGAGATCGCCTCTTGCTTAATTCCTCACGAATTCTGCAAAAAGTCACTTAATGATTCGAGCTATCCCTAATTATAGACCCTGATTCGGGTCTGTTGTGGGCCAACCTCGAATCTGGCCCAAGGCCCATTCGAATCTGTCCATATTGACAGATTCGAATCTAGCCTATTTTCGAATCTATGGTTACATTCGAATCTATACAGATTCGAATGTCAACCCTATATAATCGAATCTAGCCTTTTACATAAACAACTACGTGTTGAACCTTACGTTATACTTATGATTGATTTATCTTTGTACTTTAGTTTTTTGAACTTCTTGTAATACGTTCAATCAAGTTCAAACATACAAACACAATAAATATCAACCATATATAACATATATCACACACTTGCTAAAATCACATGTAGGATCACTTAGACTGCTGTCATCACACAGGATGTACCAACAGACTCCCCCTTGACGATAGCTTCTAATAATTCACACATTTGATTTAAGAACTTGGTTTATTTATTGATTCAAAACACTACCAGCATACAGACCTTTCCGACGCATACCTTGACCACATTTTCATATCTTACTAGCCTCAGTATCCATATGTGCGTCACTGGAAATCTTACAATTATACAAAATCTGCAGATCTTCTTTAGATAGGTTTACCAGGTGAAGCGGGTCATAGACTCTAAGAATAACATTTTCTTCTAAGTCTTCCATAACCGCTTCCCCAGTTTCCGTGTCAGCATACCACCATTTCAGATTCTTCAGAATTTTGTGGCATTGGCTTGAGAGGAACCGCTCTAAGACATCTAGTACGGCTTGTAGTGAATTCTCACCAAGGTCGTCCAGTTAGAGGATCAATACGTGACGGATCCTCTCTCTTCTCCCGACCCTTGGATTCAAAACGTTCGAACTCCTTGATCTCCCTTCCTTTCTTATGATTCTTTCGATTACGCTGCGTAGGGATCATGCCATGTTTAAAGATCTTTCCAAGCTAGCGCAGTGATTCGATTTTTGGCAGGGAGTTGAACGCTTTAAGGTTCGCCTCATGTACTGAAGCCCTCTTTTCTCTTTATTATAAATAGCTGCAGATCTCTGTCAAAGAACCAGCTTAAAATCGCTCAGACAGCTTCCCAGACCTGGAACTCTCATTGCTTTTTAATTGCGCTTCTTTCCTCTCATCCCTGAACCATAGCTTCGTTTTCTTCTCTCAGTTTAGCTCTCTTGCAGGTTCTTCTGTCGATGGCTGAGGATTCATGCAACATTAACATATCTGCATCGACAATTTATTTCCATCAATCATGTAAGTATCAGTGATAGGATTCTGCTGCACCACTATCTCGTCAGCTTCATCTCCTCATCAGCAAGTACTTCATCATCCGACGCGCAGTCGACATCTCCTCTGGCACAAACTCCCTTCTTCCAGCTCTCATCTTCTTCGTATAAACCTACATCCAGTGGAATCATCTTCAAGATCCATGAGCGCTTCAATCATCTCACTGATCTCAAAGTCTGTAGGTCGTTTTTAATGAACTGGCCTCACCTCTTTCTCCTTCGCCTTGACTAGGCTCCCCCTCAACTGTGTAACTTGAGCTGCAGGAAATATACAGACTCAAACTCTTTATTCGCACCGGGATCATCGCCTTCATTATCATCCTCTCTATGCTGCACTTCTTGATCTGAACGATGTCTCCCCCTGAGCCTGTAAATTTTTCATTAAACTGCTCAATTAGGGAGCGAACGACCTTATCTCAGCCGCCTGATCGCAAACAAAGTTTTGATTTCTACGTTTCTCTTCCTGGACTTGCTCCACAATCTTCTTCAAATCGGCATTTTCTGTTATCAAGATTTGCATTATGAGTCTGAATTTCTCCGATCGCCTTGGTTAGGCTTAAGATTGGACATTCGGGAAGTCAACGCGAGCTTTAAGACTGCAGAAAACCTTGGATTGCAGTGTATGTGGTCGAGGCAGATGGAATGGACTGTATAGGAGTAGGAAGATGACGGTGATGGTATATACGGGTCATCTGAGGTTGTGGTGGGTGTGGAGTGGTGGTTTGAGGTTCTTGATGTGGTGGAATTTCTGGTTGATCTGCAGGAGCTGAAGATGATCCTTGCATGAACCTTGGACGTTTGGCCCGTTGCCTTGTCACTAGTTGAGGAACTTCTTCTTCTTCAAACAGACTCTTCCAATTCTGCTTTCACGCACCTCCTCGAACCACCTTCATTATAATCAATCTCGAACCATAAGTCCAATTTGAATATCAGGAACGGCAGCTTGCCGGGAACCTTCCGGGATTCTGAGTCGGATTCCGAGGATGTTAATCCGTCATCTGCCCCTTCTGGTTCGTATTCCTCCACGTCTCTAAAAATATCATCTTCCTCTGCGGGTGACTAAGCAGCTCACCAACCAGTGCTGCTGCAAGTCTCATTGGCATGAGGCCCTGCCTCCCCAAATTTCATTAAGCGTCTGGCTTAGCTGTTCAGCCTCTCGCTCGCAATATTTGAGGGCCCAGCTTCTGAATATTTGAGGGCCCAGCTTCTGTAACTGTGGTTGCTGGCTTGTCGAAGGCCTGGTTGCCTGAATTGACTCGCGGCTGGTCTTGTCGGGCGTCTTGGGTCACGCGGCCCGGCACGAGTGTTGTTGCTTTGATGTTGTTGCTGTTGTTGCCTGTTGATGTGTTGTGCTGTTTGTTGTTGTTGGGAACTCAACGCCCCTGCCCAGTTGGCAACTTCCGGGCTTAAAATCCCTATCCACTATGCTCCGAACAATGGACGAGCAAGCATGAACAAGCCAATCTTCCTCGGTGTGAGGAACAATCAGCGAAAATCCGTTTGTCCATAATGTTAACACTCAGAGAATCATTTGACGGCGGCAAGTCTGGCAAGAAATGCCTTATCAACATCATAATGAACCTTGGGTATAACAAGAATCGTTCCTTCTGGAGCCGTAATTTGATGAACGAAACTCCGAGAAAACATCTGCGAAAAGCTGAACTTGCGATTATACACCATCAATAACTCCAGATTGGATCTTTGTACTATGTAATCAAAGCCAGCTTTCTTGGCGCAAAACAGACCATGAATACGTGCACCAGGAATCTCCATGCCCATCAGGCACTCTTCATGTATGACGACTTTGTCACATCTAAACTGTAGCCCATTCTCAGAAAAGCAGTCTGCCTAATACTTAATGGAAAGTCAATAGCCCATCTTCTTGTTCTGAGAACCAAACTGTAGCACTTGGCGCAACATATCTGCTGAGAAGACTAAAGGCTGGCCAGCGATTCTGGTTCTGATAACTGTGGGTGACAGTACAGTCCCCTGTAAATGAAGTAAAACTGCGTACATACGAAATACAATTGGAATGTTATGATATAAAGCATAGCTAATCCTAGACTCAGCTAGGAAGTCCAAAACTTCACGAAAACCCTGCGCCTCAGGATTATTATCTGGATTAAGGACCATATTATGCTTCGGGACAAAAGCGCGAACGCCATATCTGCACAATAAATAAAACTATTAGACTCATTAAAAATCAATAAACTTGGGTAAATTCAAAATTTGTTTTATTTTGTACTTGATTAAATACAAAATCTAACACAATTAAATTTCCACAATTTAATAAAATTAAAAGTAAACAAAGTAATAAATAGAGATTCGAAAGTAACAGATTCGAAGTGTCCATATTCGAGTGTAATGGACAGATCGAAGAGTACCCTTTTTCGAGTCTAATGGACAGATTCGAATCATGGTCATCTCGAATCTAATGACAGATTCGAGAAACCCATAAACAGATTCGAAAGTCCTGGAATAGACGAAGCCCCGACGTCTGATTTTTCACAACTAAAACCCACGATTTTACCCCATTTTGAACTGGTAAATCACATAGCATTAGTTCAACTAGGGGCTAATCAATAGATTTATGCCTTTTATTGTCTTTTATAGGTCCAAGTTAAGACAAAGGGCCTGGAGAACTAACAGGCAAAACTGGATGTTCGACTATAAACTGCATAATTATAACAAAAAATTGTGTATAACAACTACACAAATTGTATATCCGGTGAATTATACTAGAAGTGGCTGTCGAAATCGAACACACACGTCTTTAAAGTCGACAAACATGTCGTTTTAGGAGAGAAACGGTAGACGACGAGACAGTTCGAATCTCCAATATAGATTCGAGAGTATAGATTTCGAACACAGTAAGTGTAAATGACTTCACTGTGATCACTATTTAAACCAACCTCGAGTCTAGTGTAGATTCGAATCTACTGACAGATTCAAGCTCTTACTGGCTTCGAGTATCGTCTTAGATTCGAAACCCCAATACTTAGAAAAATTTTCGAAAATTTGAAATAAATCACTTTCTCAACGTTTTTCTACCGGTATCGCAACCCGATAAACTATGCCACATTCTTTTACCCTAGAGCTCAAGAGATTTCACGCATTGTTTATTTATCCAACTTTGAATGCCCCCACGTAACTTTTGACCATTTACCTTAAGTAAAATAATAACTAAACTAAATAAATAAAATAAAACTGAGGTAAAATTAAAAATAAAATAAAATTATAAAATAACAAAAATAAAAATAAGAATACGAGAATAAAATTTTAACCAAAAATTTAGTCATAGACGTAAGCTGAACTTAAGAATTTACAAGCTAATGCGAATTACAACAACATATTTGATGGTATAGTCTAGAAAGGTTCAATCAGATAGCGCTGTTGATTACTAACTTTCAGTACTTAAACTTTCATCAACCTAGAATTGTTGATTCCTTTGATTTTTTGGTTGTGGACAAACCTACTTTAGCCAATGTGGTGAGTTAACCCTGTTAAAAATATACATTTCGGAATTCCCTTGGCCTTTTTATTTATCAGGAATTATCTTACGGACTCAACATAGACATACGTTTTATGTCAAAGGCACCCACAACACAAAGATAAAGTCTATACTTGTAGGTATTTGCAACTTTCTTTACAAAGACACACATCGGACACAGTCTGTATTTTCATACAACAAAGTGTCTTCGTTTGACTGAAGGTTTATTTTTAAGTTAGACAGATAGCGGTGACAGGTCTGACGACGTACAACAAAGCGACTGTTTGCTAACCCGAATCTAAACGAGTCAACATGTCTGTACTTACGTACAACAGAGTTGCATGTTTCGACTCTCGTTTGTATATGATTTTTCTATTCATTCTCCATTTTAAGATGTATTTGATGTTTCCATACCTCCCCAGAAAGTTGCATACCTCAATTTAGACCTCAAAGTTTGGTGTCTTGTACAAGAAAATTAAGACGCGATTTGGTTCGTACATCTAAGTTAGTCGACACGCTTGGACTTTTTTCAGAATATTTTCATTAGCTTGAGATTCCTATATGTATTAGCCTACCAAATCCTACAACACATCAAACTAAATAAGTATAAACAATCAGAAGTTTAGTTTCATTGTAAAGCCTAAACACTTAGAGTCTGTAAGACGGTGCTATTTTCTCACTGTTGAACCTATGAATCTAGGACTTAACTCCTTTCTGTATTCTCTTCTTCTTTTTTTTATTTTTGTAATTTCTCTCTTTTTCTTTGTTTTTTCATAAGAAAAAGCAGTAACAGTAGCTAACCTACTGACTTACTCAAAATAGACACCTTACTAAAATTAGAAACTTAACTAAAAATTAGAAACGTACTAAAAATTAGAACTTACTAAAAATAGCAAACTTCCTAACTTAGCAGCCTACTTTAAGAAGAAATACTACGACTCTAAAAGAAAATAAACTTACTATACTAAGGTCAAATTACTCTGGTTGCGCTGTCCATTCAGTTTGAATTAAAACTCAAACGTGCTTTTCAAACGATTTGGTAAATACAATCTGCATTATATGCTTAGTTAGCCACCTTTTACCAGTTTTTGCATTAAGTTCTTTAAGCACAAATCACGAATAAAATGAATGGCCTTATGTCTATGTGCTTGTTTTACTGTGTTTAACTGGATTATTAGTTATAGCAATTGTAGTTGATTGTGTCATCCTAATAGGATTTGAGTGTAAGCCAAACGTAATCCCCGCAATTGTTGTGTATCCACAGAACATGTTGCAGCACACTACCGGCAAACCAACTACTCGGCCTCGCACGTCGACACGGCTACCGCTGTTGTTTCTTGCATTGGCCAGGATACCAATCTCCCAGCTAGGAACTGAACAACCTCCAGTTGTTGATTTGCCGCGTCAAGCTGGATCCTTTGTAGTCAGGATCCGTGAAAGCCTCCAACTCTAGATCTCCCTCCGCGTGATACCAGTATCCCGCTTCGGTTTCGACTTGAGGTATGTAGAATCCACTTCACAGCCTTCACTAGGCTCTCCCTGCACTCTTCGGATTCGCTTGAAAACCTAGCACAAATACACAACAGCAAACATTATGTCAGGTCCCCTGGAAGCAGTTACATAAATCATAGTGGACCCAATCATGGCCCGATATAAGTCGGATTCCAATCGGTAATCACTTTCAGTACCGGCCCGAGATGGTGTTCACTTGACATCGGCGTTGCTGAAGTGGGCAGTCACTTTGTTCCCTCCATCCCAAACCTTCTAATAGGTAGAACCACTTAGTTGAGAGATAAACATACCCGTCTTCTTTTGGTGGTCAACTGTAACCCTAAAAAGAAATTCCACTCCCCATAAGCACTCATCTCGAACTTAATTATCACTTTTCGAAATCTTTGCACTCTGTTCTCTGTGATCCAAAATGATAATCATCGACGTAGCAAAAATTGGACCAGATAACGTGTTCCACCTCTCCTCTCACGACAATAGAGTCCTATCTATTCCTACCCTTTCAAACACGTTTTCTAAAAGATGGTGTGGATAAAGTCTCATACCCACGCCCTAGTGCCTGATGTAATCCATAAAGAGCCTTAATCTAACGATGATACTCGATCAGGCTAGTATTTGGATCTGTAAATCCGGGCGGTGTTTCTACATACAACCAACTTCCTTCACTTTCCATACAGGAAAGCACTCTTAACGTCCAGTTGATATACCTTAAAGCCTTGAAGGCAGGCAAACGCTAAGAAACAACCTAATGGCTTCAAGCCTTGCTACTCTCGGTGCAAAAACTTCGTTGTACTCGATTCCCCTCCTCTTGTGTATGAAACCCTTTAAACTAATCCTCGCATTGTTGGCGCGTTGA
>JAANYP010004671.1:0-42009 GCA_020465985.1 Centrapalus pauciflorus
TCCCCTGGTCTGTGAAAAACAGAGCATAACTGCTACTGTTCGTCCGTGAGCGCGACCGCGATCCCTTGATCGCGGGCCGCGATGTTCTTGAGATGATCGCAGGCGGTTTGAGCCCGAGCTCGGACCGCGATGTGAGCTCGGCCGAGTTTGAGGTCAGCGCGGCCGAGACCGCGATAGGGTCAGTGCGGCCGCGATTGGTTGAGTTCGGCCGCGATGCGGCTAGGGTTTCGGGTCGGGTTTTTGGGTTCTGTGAGTCGTGTATTTGGGTCCTTGGAGTCTCGAGAGTTGTTGAGAATTGTGTATAGAGTTGTTGGGCTGAGTTTGTGATGTTGAGATTGTGTTATTATGATTTCAGGGTCTCGTGTTGACAGGGTAGGGAAAGGGCAGGGAACCGAGACTTAGCTTTAGCTGAGCAGGTGAGTTTGCATGTTTTTCTTGAGATACTTGTACGATTATTTATTAATACTTGCATGATCTTTTACTGAGCTTTTACGAGATATCCTGAGTTTCTTACGAGTTTTATTGAGATATTATCATGCATGTATTACTGTGCTTTATTGAGAACTGTGTTTTATAAATATGAGATTTGGGACACTTGAGCTGTTGAGATACTAAACCGTACGGCTGGGCAGGGGTTGGGTCGCTCCCAATTCCCTTTTGAGTTCCTGACGACTGCTTTGTGCGGTCTAGGGATTTTGGCACGTGGGCCTATCCACGCGAGTTGAGCATCATGTGGGATCTCATATACTTGTTCAGTAGAGAACGCTGAACGTTTTATTATTGAGCTTACTCTTTATTGAGATTTATAATCGTACACTAACCCTTGCATTCTCACCAGCTTTAGCTGACCTGTGTATGTTGTTGTGTGTATTCCAGGTGATCGGACTGTTAGTAGGCCTGCTGCACCAAAGTAGGTTTACGTTTTCTGTGCTCGAGGAGTTAGCTACCTTTCATAGAGGTAGTTATATTTTGGGGATTGTTTATCATACACTTCGGATAGGTTGTGTAATATTCAGGGACTTCCGTGACTGTTTCTTATGTAAAATAATGTTTTAAATTATCGGGTTTTCCGCATGTATGTTTGGGAATAGTGTAGAGATTATTATATTCTATCGTTGCTGATGTGGTAATTACGTGGCATTGTGGATTAGTTTGAGGGTGTTACAAGCTTGGTATCAGAGCCTAGGTTTAAGAGATTAAGTATCTAGTGGATGCTTAAGCTTAAACCATAGAGTCTAGATCCTTGGATTGTAATCCGAAGTAGAGTATTAGGTGATGAACGAGTAGTGTGTAGAGTTTTGTAGAGTTGATTTGTGTTATTATTTATTTGTGCAGGTTGTTATGGACCGTCAGGGCAGCGGGCCTCAGGGGGATGACCATAGGGATGATGGGCCTGTGCGTAGATCTGACTTGTATTCTGTGATAGGTCAGATATTAGATGAGCGTTTTCCGGGTCAGAGCATGGGTAGGGGTCGAGGTGCGGTGCCTCCGCCCGAGGGAGGCCAGAGTTCTGGAGCTGGTGCTTCTTCTTCTAGCCAGCCATCGCGAGGGTCCTTTAAGGACTTCATGACGGGTCGCCCTTCCGAGTTCTTTGGTGGAGTTGGTGCCTCGAAGGCACTGGATTGGTTGAGAGAGGTCGAGGCAGCATTTCGTATAGCTCATGTGGATAGAGCAGATAGAGTGAGTTATGCTTCCTACCTTCTGAAGGGAGGGGCATTGAGATGGTGGAGTTCGGTTGTCAGTGCTCGTGGAGTTGATGAGGCCTATCTGATGTCTTGGGAGGAGTTCCGTACAGAGTTCGAGCTGCAGTACTGTCCGCTGGACACGAGGAGAGAGTTAGAGCGAGAGTTTATCCATCTGCAGCAGGGGTCCAGGTCCGTCCAGGAGTATATTGATGTGTTTAATGATAGAGCTCAGTTTGCGCCGCATCAGGTAGCTACAGAGGACCGAAAGGTCAATATGTTCATCGAGGGTTTGAGGCCAGACATTAGAGAGTTTGTGGGGATGCTGCGTGACCCCACATTTGCTTCAGCGATGGAGTATGCCCGCCGCCGAGAGCGGGAGGTGGAGAGACAGCGGGAGCAGTCGGCTCCCCAGAGACAGCGTATCGAGCCATCGGGCCAGGGTCAGAGTTCTGGGTCTTCGAGGTTTTATCGGGAGAGCCGTCAGGGTGGGTATTCTGAGCAGCAGGGACAGAGTTCGGGAGCCCAGCGAGATCGGGGCCGGGATGATAGACAGTCGGGTGCTAGTCAGGGTCAGGGTCGGGGTGGTCAGAGGCAGCAGGGGCAGCGACAGCAGGGTCAGGGTCAGGGTCAGAGACAGAGCCAGAGCCAGGGGAGTGTTGGGAGGGGATCTCGGGATTCTGGGAGCCGAGTTGAGAGTTCAGCGTCTGTTGAGAGAGATTGTCAGCGGTGCCATCACCGTCATGCAGGGCCGTGTGCCCGGGAGCACCTTCGTTGTTTTAGATGTGGCCAGTATGGTCACACAGCTGTTGCATGTACTTCTCAGGAGTCTCTTTGCTTCCGATGCGGGAAGCCGGGTCATATGTCTCGGGATTGTCCGAACCCGAGCGCGGGGTTCCCGGGGTCGAGTTCGAGTGGAGCTGGGCCGTCTGGATCATCTACAGCGCCTCGGGGAGGAGGAGCACCGAGGGCTCGTGGCAGGGTCTTCCAGGCTACTGCTGAGGAGGCGCGTGAGTCGCCTGATGTTGTGTCTGGTACGTTTATCCTTAACGGACTACGTGCCTTTATTTTATTTGATTCGGGATCTGACCGTTCATATGTATCTACCTCCTTCTGTGATTATTTTGCTATGCCTTCATCTGAGTTATCTGTGCCTGTTATTGTTGAGCGTGTTGATGGTAGTACAGTGTTAGTGAGTCGTATCTTTAGAGATTGTGTATTAGAGATAGACGGTCATCGATTTTCCATAGACTTGATGCCTATGGAGATTAGCAGTTTTGATGCCATTGTTGGCATGGATTGGCTGACAGCGCGTCAGGCGGATATCTTCTGTTCTAAGAAGATGATTCGTATTCCTGTTTCTGAGTCAGAGTCAGCGATGATATATGGCGAAAGGCGTAGGGGAGAGACGAGTATTGTGTCGATGGCGCAGGCGCAGAGATATGTGGCGAAGGGATGTGCCTCTTATTTGGCTTATGTAGTAGATTCGAAGAAAGAGAAGAGGGAGGTCAGTGATGTGCCGGTGGTTAGAGATTTCCCCGATGTGTTCCCAGATGAGCTGCCTGGTCTGCCGCCGGACCGGCAGGTTGAGTTTAGGATCGACCTAGTTCCCGGGGTCGTTCCTATTGCGCGTACGCCGTATCGGTTAGCTCCTACCGAGATGCGCGAGATGATGACGCAGTTGCAAGATTTGCTAGATCGAGGGTTTATTCGCCCCAGTTCTTCGCCGTGGGGAGCCCCAGTATTATTCGTGAAGAAGAAGGACGGGACGATGCGCATGTGTATTGATTATAGAGAGCTTAATAGGGTAACGGTGAGGAACCGTTATCCCTTGCCGAGGATTGATGATCTCTTTGATCAGCTTCAGGGGGCGAGTTTCTTCTCGAAGATTGATCTGCGTTCAGGGTATCATCAGCTGCGAGTTAGAGATGAAGACGTGCCTAAGACTGCGTTTAGGACCAGATATGGTCATTATGAGTTCTTAGTCATGCCGTTCGGGCTGACTAATGCCCCAGCAGCATTTATGGACCTGATGAATAGGGTCTGCAGGCCGATGCTCGATCGTTTCGTGATTGTGTTTATTGATGATATTCTGATCTACTCGAGGAGCAGCGAGGAGCATGGCCAGCATCTGAGAGAGGTCTTGAGTACTTTGCAGCGAGAGAGGCTATACGCCAAGTTTTCGAAGTGCGAGTTCTGGCTTCGAGAGGTGCAGTTCTTAGGGCACGTGGTGACGAGCGAGGGCGTTAAAGTGGATCCAGCGAAGGTCGAGGCGATCATGAGTTGGAGTCAGCCCACGTCTGTATCTGAGGTTCGTAGTTTCTTGGGTTTGGCTGGATATTATCGGCGGTTTATAGAGAATTTTTCGCGGATCGCTGTGCCGTTGACGATGTTGACTAGGCAGTCAGTGCCATTTGTGTGGGCTGAGGAGCAGGAGAGTGCTTTTTTAGAGTTGAAGAATCGGTTGTGTAGGGCCCCGATTCTAGCATTGCCAGAGGGTTCTGAGGATTTTGCTGTGTATTGCGATGCTTCCTTCACTGGGTTGGGATGTGTGTTGATGCAGAGAGGTAAGGTGATTGCTTATGCCTCGAGACAGCTTCGGAATTATGAGTTGAGTCGGCCCGTGCATGATCTAGAGTTGGACGCCATAGTCTTTGCCTTGAAGATATGGCGGCATTATCTATATGGGACGAGATTTACTGTGTTCACTGATCATAAGAGTTTGCAATATTTGTTCAGTCAGAAGGAGCTGAACATGAGACAGAGACGTAGTATGGAGCTCTTGAAGGATTATGATTGTGACATCCAGTACCACCCGGGGAAAGCTAACGTGGTGGCAGACGCTTTGAGCAGGAGATCCTATGAGCAGACGGTTGTATCCAGAGCTTCTCGATTAGAGGTCACATCGACCTTGATTGATAGTCTGCGGTTAGCTCAGGAGGAGGGTTTGAAAGGCGAGAATGTGCAGAGAGAGAGATTAGCTGGTCAGCTGGGGTTATTAAGCAGAGACGATAGAGGTTTGATGACTCTCCGTGGTCGAGTATGGGTCCCCAGAATAGGTGGTTTGAGACAGCTGATTCTAGATGATTCCCATAAGTCTAGATTGTCGATCCATCCGGGTAGCACGAAGATGTACAGAGATCTGCGAGTTCATTATTGGTGGCCAGGGATGAAGAGGGATGTAGGGAAGTATGTGGAGGCGTGTATGACGTGTTTGAGAGTTAAGAGTGAGCATCAGAAGCCGCATGGCAGACTTCAGCCGCTAGAGATTCCAGAGTGGAAGTGGTATGATATCACCATGGACTTCATAGTGAGACTCCCGCGGACTGTTCGTGGGAATGATATGATCTGGGTTATTGTTGATCGGCTTACGAAGAGTGCCCACTTCTTGGCCGTTCGTGGGACTATTACGATGGATCAGTTAGCGCGCCTCTACATCAGCGAGATTGTTGCGAGACATGGAGTTCCGAGATCTATTACGTCTGACCGAGATAGCCGATTTGTATCGCGATTCTGGCAGAGCTTTCAGAGAGAGTTGGGCACCCGAGTTCAGTTGAGTACGGCTTATCATCCGCAGACAGGGGGTCAGACAGAGCGAACTAATCAGACTCTGGAGGATATGCTGCGGGCTTGTGTGATTGATTTTGGGGGTAGCTGGGATCTTCATTTGCCGCTTGTCGAGTTTGCGTATAATAACAGCTACCATGTATCCATCGGCATGCCTCCATTCGAGGCTCTCTATGGGCGTAAGTGTTTGACTCCGGTGTGTTGGGGAGAGGTTGGAGAGCGTCCTATCGGCGGACCAGAGGTTCTTCAGGAGACTAGCGACAAGGTCGCTATGATTCAGCAGCGGATTAGGACAGCTCAGAGTCGCCAGAAGAGTTATGCAGATCGCCGGATGTCTGAGTTAGAGTTTCAGGTCGGAGACTCCGTGATGCTTAAAGTCTCACCCTGGAAGGGCATTATTCGATTTCGTAGGCGAGGTAAGTTGGGACCGCGTTATATTGGGCCATTCGAGGTTATCGAGAGGATCGGGGATCAGGCTTATCGTCTGGATTTGCCTTCAGAGTTGTCGGGGGTGCATAATGCTTTTCATGTTAGTCACCATCGTAAGTGTTTGGCCCGTGATGATCAGCGAGTACCGTTGTCTGAGATTGAGGTCGATGATAGACTTCAATATGTTGAGCAGCCTGAGGCAGTGACAGATCGGAAAGTGAAGAGGTTGCGTAATAAAGAGGTGGCATTAGTGTTAGTGCAGTGGAAGCACCATAAGGGTACTAACGCCACGTGGGAGCCAGAGTTAGAGATGCGCAGCCGATATCCTCACCTCTTCGTTTCGAGCTAGATTCTGAGGACAGAATCTTCATAAGGAGGGAGGACTTGTAACATCCCGATTTTGAGATAGGTACGTGGAATTAATTCATTGGATTAATTATTTAATTTGGGACCCGGGGATATAAATTTGTATTTTGGGGTATCGGGATCGGATTTTTGGGTGTCGGTCCGAGTTAAACCCAAAACGTATATATATGTTGCTTCCTTTGTTCTTGGATTCATTTCAAAATCCAGAGCTGAGATATATGTGTGTGTGATTCTAATTCCAGTAGCCAAAATCAGAAATTGAAGCTCCGAGTTGAGAATTAAGCTCCTGAGATTATCATCAAATCCTCCTTTTGATTCGGGTTCACATTTGAGGTAAATTCGAGCTAAAATTCACGGATTAATTGATGTTAATTGTGGTTTTGTAGTTGAATTGGGTTTGTATCTATTTCTGAGTAAATTCGAGTTTGTATCTGTGATTAAAATCAAGCTGGAATCGAGTTTGGGGTGATTCCCCTGGTCTGTGAAAAACAGAGCATAACTGCTACTGTTCGTCCGTGAGCGCGACCGCGATCCCTTGATCGCGGGCCGCGATGTTCTTGAGATGATCGCAGGCGGTTTGAGCCCGAGCTCGGACCGCGATGTGAGCTCGGCCGAGTTTGAGGTCAGCGCGGCCGAGACCGCGATAGGGTCAGTGCGGCCGCGATTGGTTGAGTTCGGCCGCGATGCGGCTAGGGTTTCGGGTCGGGTTTTTGGGTTCTGTGAGTCGTGTATTTGGGTCCTTGGAGTCTCGAGAGTTGTTGAGAATTGTGTATAGAGTTGTTGGGCTGAGTTTGTGATGTTGAGATTGTGTTATTATGATTTCAGGGTCTCGTGTTGACAGGGTAGGGAAAGGGCAGGGAACCGAGACTTAGCTTTAGCTGAGCAGGTGAGTTTGCATGTTTTTGTTGAGATACTTGTACGATTATTTATTAATACTTGCATGATCTTTTACTGAGCTTTTTACGAGATATTATGAGTTTTCTTACGAGTTTTATTGAGATACTATCATGCACGTATTATTGTGTTATATTGAGAACTGTGTTTTATTATATGAGATTTGAGACACTTGAGCTGTTGAGATACTAAACCGTACGGCTGGGAAGGGGTTGGGTCGCTCCCAATTCCCTTTTGAGTTCCTGACGACTGCTTTGTGCGGTCTAGGGATTTTGGCACGTGGGCCTATCCACGCGAGTTGAGCATCATGTGGGATCTCATATACTTGTTCAGTAGAGAACGCTGAACGTTTTATTATTGAGCTTACTTTTTATTGAGATTTATAATCGTACACTAACCCTTGCATTCTCACCAGCTTTAGCTGACCTGTGTATGTTGTTGTGTGTATTCCAGGTGATCGGACTGTTAGTAGGCCTGCTGCACCAAAGTAGGTTTACGTTTTCTGTGCTCGAGGAGTTAGCTACCTTTCATAGAGGTAGTTATATTTTGGGGATTGTTTATCATACACTTCGGATAGGTTGTGTAATATTCAGGGACTTCCGTGACTGTTTCTTATGTAAAATAATGTTTTAAATTATCGGGTTTTCCGCATGTATGGTTGGGAATAGTGTAGAGATTATTATATTCTATCGTTGCTGATGTGGTAATTACGTGGCATTGTGGATTAGTTTGAGGGTGTTACATATATATATATATATATATATATATATATATATATATATATATATATGCATATACATATATACATACACACACATATATATATATGTGTGTGTATCTATATGTATACACACCTACATACATACGTACGTACATACATACATACATACGTACGTATATATATATATATATTTATATATATATTGTTAGATTTACAATTTCAACCCCGTGGGTTTATTTTGTAATAATGTGTAATTAATTTATTTCAATGTAATTGTCATTCATTTTTATGTAATTTTCTATTTTAGTGGAAAGTTGAGGGGTAGTTCGTGCAAACCACTTAACCTTAGGAGCTAGGTATACAAGGCAACCTTGACCTAGGGTTTTGTAACATTTGCAACTTGTGCAACTTTGAATATTCAGTGAAAAGGGCTGGCTGCACATGTGTATTGTTGACATTGATAGAGTTTAATATTCTATTTGTTCCTTTGCATGAATCAGTCCTTTTTCTTAAATAAATATGTGTGAGTGCATTATGTTTGTTTGGGACCACTACAACTATTGGTATCAGAGCCTTCGGAGTGGATTCAACTGATTTTCAACCGGATATGAGGAGTTTCTGCTTACCGTCGCTGTTCATCAAGAAAAACCCACGGTTTCTTCTTAAATCCTCTTAAATCTTCTATTTTTACGTGTTTTAATCCTTGATTGTGAACAATATCTAGTATTGTATGCATTTCGATCATTTTAGTTCAATTTATACATGATTTAGGTGTTTATTTTGCAAATATCTGATCTGCACTGTTTTAAATACTGATTTAGGTGTTTTTAGGTGCATGTTCTTTAACAAACTTGTTTCTAAAATCAAACCAAGCACTTAGGTAACAATATTACGCTTTCAAACTCATTTTGATCAAAATCGGGGTTTGTGTTCTTCAACTGGTACTGTTTTATTGAAAATACATCTTTTAAGTGTAATCTCGGGTCCAACATCGGGTGATAAACCTTCGGTTCCTGCAGAATTTCGGTTCCACAACCGAACTCGGGTACCCGAACACCCGAACTCCGGTTTTCCCAACCCGAGTTCGTGCACCTTGTCTTGTCCCACTTATCTTTAAATTCCCTTAATTTTGTCTCTCAACCGAAGTTCGGCTCCAGCACAACCGAACTTCGGGTCATCCATTTTAGCAAACTTTTAAAACTTTTTTAAACTTCCTCTCGGTTCATCACTCAAACTTCGGGTCTCTATAACCGAAGTTCAAACAGTCGAACTTCTGTGCAGCCCGACTTCGGTTCCTCCTCACCCACACCTTCGATGTGTCAAACGAACTTCGGTTAATATTCACCCAAACTTCGGTCCTCCATAATAGAACTTCGGTCACTCTAGTTGAGCTTCAGTTTCCATTTCCGAAGATCGATTTTCTTTCACAGCACTCACCACTCACATTCATCATCTCTAGAGAAGCTCTAGTTTTGGGATCAGAGAACAGACCACCTATTCTCTTTCCAGACGAATACGAGCAATGGAAAAAGCGGTTCCTAAAATTTGTGAGTATGCAACCTATGGAGCATCACATGATTTAGTCCATCACCGAAGGACCAACTATTTTCTACTCGGACGTTCCTGCAGTCTCAACTACTTTTCCTCCTATTCCTGCTTCCATAGAAATCTGGGTCATCAGTATGACAAAGACAGAGAAAGACAAGCAGCTGACCACAGGGCAGAACATCTGCTATATCAGGCCCTCCCCACTGACATCTTTGTAGGTGTTGACAGTAAGATGTCTGCAAAAGAAATGTGGGATGAACTTGAAATGTAGATGCTTTGGGCTGATTTGAACGACCGGGCCAAAATTGATAA
This sequence comes from Centrapalus pauciflorus, assembly GCA_020465985.1. NCBI lineage: Eukaryota > Viridiplantae > Streptophyta > Magnoliopsida > Asterales > Asteraceae > Centrapalus > Centrapalus pauciflorus. The sequence continues at coordinate 9,520 of JAANYP010004671.1, forward strand.
AGCTAAGGCCAAATTTTATGAGTTCAGGACCAAGGATGGAGAATCCCTACAGGGTCTCGAAATCACACTGTGTTGGATGAACTGAACAAGCTGCGTATCATCAAGGATCGGGATGACATCAATATACGGTTTTTGTCTTCTCTGGCTCCAGAATGGGGTATAACATGTCGGGCAATTAAAAGGGGTTTAAGGAGCTAAAGAAATACCAGGGCGATGTGGATGCTCATAAATAGATGACAAATTCTGTGGCTTTTCTATTACTAAATGTGAACAAAAGTTCCAAAACCAACGATTCCCTGACCTTACTATCCAACAAGACAACTGTCCCTGAGCCATTTTCAAACCCACCTACCACACACTACTACACCCTAGCTGGTTCCTCTTCTCAATACCCACCATATGCCTTACCTCAGATACCTTCGTATGGGCAACCATTGGATGTCAAAGAAGCTGAATACATGAACAAATGGCCCTGTTATCGAATCGTCTTCAACAAAAGTGATTCTATCAGAACAAGACCAACAATCAGCTGCGATATGATACGGGCCCAAGGACGTATCCGGATGAGAGGAGAGATGACAGTGATGACAGAAGAAGAGAAGACTGAAAAAGAGATGAAAGAGAAGAAAGAAGGTATGACAATCGAAGGGAGAGAAGAGATGAGAGGAGAGAAGAGAGACAGGATGAGACGAGACACAGGACAATCAAGATGATCGCCTTTGTGAAAGGCGTGACGAAAGGAGGGATGATGATAGGCGGGAGGGTCACTGACGTGAGGATAAACGGGACTCCCGCCGCGCAGACTAGAGGCCGGAACGTAGAGATGAATGGACAAGGATTGATGAACCCAAGACCTCTGACGATCGTGGATGCTACAAATGCAGTAAACCCGATCATTCTACTCACGAATGCAAAAATCAGTACGGGCGTGACTTGGATTACTATGAACGCAAGCTCGCAGTGTTGAAGAAAAGGGCTGATGTGTAAGACCCATGATTTCTCAAAGGTCTTAAGTCTAGGCCCCAGTAGCAATGCAATATCAATCAGGAAACTAAGATAATAATTAGCAATGCGGAATTAAAGTTAATTACAAACAGAGACAATCTTAAGTAATATGGTACAAACTTCTAGACTATTACATCATAGCACAAATATAAACTAGCCCCGAACGCCAAAGCTCTATCATCAGCCAAGTACCAAGGTGTTGGAACAGGTTCTAAAGCACTTCAAGCTCTTTCAGAGTCCTGACCTATGAACTAGGTCCAGCCAATCCTTTGCCTTTACCTGAAAAATAATGCAACAACGGGGTAAGCTTATTTTCTTAGTGACAATGTTGAATTTCACATTTAACATGCAATTATGAACGCGGAAAGCACATGCACTGCACTCGGCTCATGCACGGCTCAGCTCTACTGCTCATGCACTGCACTAGGCTCATGCACAGCTCAAATCTCGATGGGACATTGGCCAATTTAATGCTCTTTTGTTGCGCGTCTTTGCTCAGCTCCCAGTTACAAAACTGTTGTTGCTCTTGAGACTTTTAGACAAATTCATAAGGAATGCTCGGATAATGATAACACCATACACACGCGTCATTAGTGGGGATCAGCCACGTACTGGGATAGCTACCAGTAATTGTTGTATGGGTATCATCAGAATGCTCAGCTCTAGCTACCCTCTGTGCTTTCATCATGTAAATCAGCACATCATAAGCCTAACAATAACCCAACACTGAGCAATAATGTTGGTGTTAAGCTTAACAATCAATGACCTTTCAAAGAAAAGAAGCTAAAAGAAGGAAAGATCGGCTCAACAATCATAGTAATCATGACAATTATAACAATATGCTCAAGATCAGATTGCCAATAAAATCAGAATAAAGCAACAAAAGTCTCAATTCACATAATTTGCAGTTAAAGTAAAATCTACAACTCACTATTACTGATTATTTTGCACTTTCACTTTCTGGCTCTGGCTCTGTTGCTCACAATCTGTAGTGGATTAGAACCACTATCTGACTTATATCAGACTTAAAGATGCTTGCCACTTTGCTATAACCTTCACTGATGCTCTTTAAAGGTCTTTTAGCTTCTCTTGTTGCTCAATCTGTTAATCATAACATTTCTGATATTTATTAGCCTTTGAATTATTGAATAATAAATTCAGTGTTCGTTGGTCTTTAATCTCAAAGGCTGATATCTTGATTATATTGAGATGAATATGACCAACAATCTCATTAGAATCTTTCATTCAAGGTTCAATTATTATAATTGTCATATATGAATTATAAACATGATTTAAATGGCTTATAAGTTTTTTTGGTCCTTTTTCATTGACATGTGTGATTTTATTAAATCTTTCTTAGCTTTCGTTTGTTCATTAGAATTCTTAAGAAAGCATATTTAATCATGTCATATGCTTATTTGATGTTTATATGTACATAAGGTTGCATTTTGAATTTAATTAAACATATTCACTTGATCATAAATATGCGTAATCAAACACACAAATTTCTATTTTGAATTGACATAACGTGGCTTACTAATGTCCAGATTAGACACATATCCCAGATACATATATATGCATATTAGTTATAAGAAACAATGTTGTTGGTTGCTTTTGGTTTTTAAGGAAAAGAAATAGGTTGCTATTTATGTTTACAAAACAAAAGCTGCACATTTATATTTCTAGTAAAAGAAATTGGGGCTGCTGGAACTTTCAAATATATAAAGCTATACACATTTTGGGAGTTGTTGTTTTCCTTTTCTGCACACACTATGCACCGTACACACACACTTACTTTTATGAAAAATGAAAGAGCAAATGGCTTTGGTTTCTGATTATATATATGTATCGATACACACATACATAGCTGTATAATTCTGCACACATAGTGTGCACACAAAACCTTCAATGGTTTCGGTACTATCATAATTAAGGGAATTTTCTGCTGTTTTGCTTTGTTTCGGTATTGAGGATCACCGAAACCTTCAATGGTTTCGGTACTATCATAAAGGTTTCTGTACTATATATAAATAATCTCGGTACTGTGGTTGTTTCAGTATTACCGAAATCTCAAGAGGTTTTGGTAGGTTGAGGTGTTCTTGGCTAGTTTCGGTATTACATATATGGTCTCGGTAGTTTTGATGGGGTTTCGGTACCCCCCTTGGTGGGTTTCGGTACCTGCTAAACACAAAAAACACACACAAAACACACATGCACACTTGCACTTTCTGTTTCTGTTTCTTTTTCCCAGCAGCAAAACAACAAAATAAAGTTTGTGTAATGCTTCTTTAAGATAGATAAACACACAATATAGACATGCATGGGTTTTAATTTCATTTTAACAACACTAAACTATGTTTAATTTAGTGATTTTGAAACTTTTTGAACATACGCTCATAATCCAAGAACCTGGTTTCAATGCTTGATGTTTTCTTGTTAATTCCTTGACTATACTCTTGAATTTTGTTGCAACATTTTTGATTCTTGATGATGGATTGAAATGAAGTCATGGTTTTGTTTTTAGAGTGAGAGATGCATCAATTTCTTTTCTTTGCAAAATGAGCAGGTGAGGCATTTTGAGGGTTTTTATTTGCTAACCTTTTCTTTATTTTACAATTTGGCCCTTAAAGTTGTATTCCTTTTAAAATAATTATCATTTAGCTTACGATTAATGTTAAACTTATTAATCGCCGTTGATTAAAGTTTAGGTTGTTACAGAATGGGCTCCACCATGCATAACTTCGTCCCCGAATTTGTCTATGTTCAGATAAATGTCATTAGGAATTTTAAAGTAGGCATGAATTCCAAATATCCGACACAAACATGCTGATGATTATTGAATGAGCACCATCTGTCTTTTCATAACTTCTTGCTTCTTTAGCTTTTTCAATCAGTACATTCACTGATTTTTTAAATTATACAGCTTTTTAGCTGATTTATGCACAGACTTAAAGCATTTTAGGAACTCTGACTTATCATTTATACCTTTACTATATGGACTTATGCTTTGGGATTTAAAATATATTTCATTCAATTCGGCTAGCAACTCCATATATTAATTAGCTCAAATATCTCTCATTTGATCTTGAAATAGCTACAGAGCTTTTGGAAGTCTGATATCTATTCTTTATGGAACAATTTCATTTATTGATGATATCATTATCATCAATCCCTTAACTGATAACTGGTTTCTGGTTTGCGCTGACTGTTGTGAAGACTTATAATTTCTTTGCACTGACAAGCAAATGGAATAAGAATTCCATTTAATTATGCGTACTGACTTATGTTTGACTTTTATTGGTGAATCTCTTAATTTAAGATTACCTCACTCTCTTGGCAGATTCTATGGATGCAGCATCAGCTTGAGTATTATGCACTTGTATATAGGAAAACTCCAATTCTGTGTGATAATACAAGTGCCATAGCCATTTCCAACAATCCAGTATTTCTTTCCAGAACACAGCATATAGAAGTCAGACATCACTTCGTCAGAGTTCACATCCAGAAAGGTAATGTGCAATTAAAAAGGTTAAAGTGGTCTGACAACTGTTCTGACATTGCAAACCGTTCCGTTTTCCGTTAAAGAACATTTAAGAATCAACCGCCCAAATATTTCTTTCTCCTACTCACTCACATTCAAATCCTATAAATACCTCTTTCACTGTTTCATCTTCTTCTTCTTCTCTACTGGTTCCATAACTCCATGAAAAACCCTAAATCGACTAAGTGTCAAGCAATCCTTCATCCTACTACTTACCAAATGGCTCACCAAAACAACCCCCTGCTTCCAGTTTTCATTGGTGATGATGTCGAAAAACATCCCACAGTTACCACGATGCTCACTCTGAAACCCACTATATATATAGTCAACCTAACCATTCCCAAAAACTACGTGGTAAAGGGTTATGAAAAAATGGTGGAGTTTCTAGAAGTTGACCCCCTGCATTATGTTATGACTGCCTCTCCTGGTGCCCTGTACCAGGAGATGGTGTATGAGTTTTGGTACACCTATGCTTATGATCCATCAACCAAAACCATCAGGGGACCCATCCTTAATGGGTCTCAAACCATTAAGATAACCACTGCTCTTCTCAGGGAACTTCTTCATCTTTCTGTTACTGAAACTTATGATAAACCACAGCCTGAGAATGATCAGATGGGCAATCTGCTGCGCTTCTGTGGTGTAGCAGAACCCAAAGTTGGAGCTACATTGTTCAGAAGGGACTTATCACCCACTTACAGTTTCTTATTTGCCTCAGTGGTGATGTCTTTTGGCTGCAAAGTTGGTTCTTTCGGCCAGCTTAGCAGGGATGAAATTCCTATAGTCCTAAAGTTTGTGGACGGAACTACACTAAACATGGCCAGATGGATTTTCGTGAATATGAGGAACTTGGTGTAGCAATAACATCGCCTTACTGCTGCAAGATACCCAAGGTTTCTATGCCTCATCTTCAAACATGTCTGTGGTGAGCATCTCTACAACTCTCAACCCTTGTTAACTACTACTGCATTCCCTGTCATTGGGAATAGAGTCTTTTATACTCCAGTACTCGACAATGAGCCTCCTATATCTACTCCAATGAGGAGATTACTTGGTTTGGTGGAAGGACCCTCTATTGTGAGAAAATCTAAATCAAGGCCCAAGGTGATAAAAAGGGGCCTGGAATCGACTGAAGTTGAGCCTGTCCGCAACAAGTCTAAATCAGTTAAGTCTAAGTCTGCCCCATCAGCCTCTGTGGCACCTGAGACCATGGAACAGGTTAACCCCCTGTTTCTGACCCAGTCTCACCACCAGTTCAAACACAAATTCTTGCTACTTCTCCTCAACCCCCCACCATGTCTCATTACTCAAGGAGAAAATCTCTAGCTAGGAAGAAACCATCATCCTATTCTAGCACCTTTGACCTCTCTCAACAGGAGTCAGTTGACAAAGAAGCAACCCCTGCAGCTTCTCCTATTTTGGGAGAAAGTTCAGTACATTTGGAGCAGGCTTCACTCCAACAAGAGTCAACCCAGAGTCAGCCTAGACCCTCTGGTTCCTCCCAACAAGAACCAGTTGTACAAAAGGAGACTACCACATCCACTATTCCAGCCTCCCAACAGGCTGAGTGTATTAAAAGACAGGAGTCCACTCCACTCAACACTGAGTCCACATAGTCTCCACTTCATACTTATTCTACACCATTTGAGTCTGCACGAGGTGCAAAAGCTGCTAGAATAGACCATCCAGCAGATCAGGGTCACACTTCTGCTCCTGGTGATGCAGTTGTTGTACACCCAACAGCTATTGAAGGACCCTCATCCCAAGCTGATGAACCTGAGGGATTGGACCATCCCTTTGGTGAGGCTCCTCCCCATGTGCACATTCCATCATCAGGTTTCACCACTGATGTTGTTGAAATGCACATCCCCTCTCCTCATGAAGAGGTGCCTATAAACCAAGGTGCTACTAAGGGAACCACCCCATGTCTTAATGAAGGTGCTACAACACAAGCAGCATCTGAAAGGCCACCAACACCTATGAATTCACATCATGATGTAGATATAGCCACTGCTGAAGGTTCCCTTGACCCCTCCAAGCTGGGCCATCTCACATATGCCCAGACTATGGAATTACGCTCCAAAGTATCCCTTCCTTCCCCTACTAATCCACAAACCCATGCCTCTTCCCCATCACATTCCCATTCTTCTCCATCTACCTAATCCAAACAATCCACACATACTCCTCCATCCACTAAAGATCTTCCTTTGAAGGATCAGCTATCTTTGCTGACCAACAAAGTTGGTTATTTGGAAACCTCAATGACCCCCCTACCTTCTATCTTCTCAGACTCTGTGTCTGCTCAGATTAAGGGGTTCTTTGATTCGTTCAGGACTTCTTTTCCAACCCCTGCTCCTCAAGCTGATCAATCCTCTCAGCTGCTTGCACTCACTGCACAGCTGTAAACACTCTCCTCCACCCTCTCCATAATTCTTTCTACCAAACAGGACTCTGTATCCTCCCTGGCAGCTGTTTCTCAATAGATGTCAGCTTTCCTTGACACCTGCACAAACACTTTCCCTTCCACTTTGGCTAGCTTGAAAACCTTAGTGGTCTCTCTGTCCAATTCTGTGGCATCAAACCGTGATGATATGCAAGATTCTCTTGAACTAAATCTTTCACAGCTTCAAAATTTGTTGTTTACCGCTTCTGACAGAGAATCCATCGCTCAGCTGTCATCTCTTGCTACTTCCCACTCTGCCTCTCTTCAAACCTGTGTTACCCAACATGTAAAGGTAAACGACAAGTTGGCTTTCTTAGTGCATAGCCATGTTGGTTCCAAACCTGCTGCCAAAAATGCTGCCCAGCCTGCTGAATTCGTTTCTTCAGGCAGGCCCATTGTTGAAGTCTCTGTGCGATCTCCTTCAAAGGGGGAGAAGATATCTGCCTCAAAGACCAAGTCTAAGGGGGGAGAAATCAACATATCCCTTTTAAGGAGAAATCAGCATCAGTGCGACAAGCAGCAGGTGCTTCCCAAGCAGGTCCTACTACAAATGTCTCCAAAACAACTTAAATTGCTCAGCCTACTCAGGCTATATCTCCAAACCCTGCACCATCTAAGGGGAAAGAATCCATTCCTGGGAAAGGTCAAGCAGAAGGAGACATCTGATCTTGGAGAAAATTGATGAAGAAGAGGGAAGAATCTAAGGGGGAAGAATCCATTCCTGCTGTCAGCCCCAGTCCAGGTTGCATCAGATTGTGAAGTAATGATCATGCAGTGCAGCAATGATGTAAATAAATGCACTTTCAAACGAACATTGGCTACATGTTTAATACATGTCAAGTACGAGTGTGCATAACAACAACGAATAATTCATGAGTGCCAATTGATGTATATGAACAATGTGAACATGCCTTTGAATAAGTAAAATGGTTATGCAAAGACAATAAAATGTTCAAATAACAATCTATTACTCACACTGGGTTGTACAGTGTTAATTGCCTCTGAATCAATGTGTGTTAAATAACACCACAACGATCTGTCAAGTCAGTGTAATAGTGATTTAATGTCAGTAATTGCTTAAAACTTAAATTCTGAAAATTAAGTGAAATTTGAACTGAATTCGAACCACATCCGAATTTCGGATGATCCGAAATTCGAATGGTCCGAGGTCCATCCTTAGTAATTTATGTTGAGACCTCATTCGAACTTCGGATGAATAGTTAATCCAAACTTCGGATGCATAGTTAATCCAAACTTCGGATGAATAGTTGATCTGAACTGGCTTCTAGACTTAGTGAATTCTGAAATTGTTATTGGTCCGAACTTGATTGAGATCCGGACTTCGGATGAACAGTGCCCGAATTTGGATGGTTCGAATTTGGTTAATCCGATCCGAGTTCATACTTGTATAAATTTCTAATATTTTCCAGAATTTCATTTTGACCATTTTTGCATGTTTGTGACTAATGATCATTGATATAACTTATTTGTACCCTTATTAACACTATATAACATGAAATACAACCTAATTATACCAAATCAGTCCATTATTCAACATTTTTCATCAATGGTCGATGAAGACACACTAAAACACACACTAGATTCCAAATTCATACTTAGACTTCGAATCAGAAACTGAAATTTGGTATACTACATCACTACTACGCATTTTTAACATATCCACAATAATATATAACATGCATTATTATCTGGAATCAAAATCTTATGATTCGGTTCTTGTAAAAACCGAACCCCAAAGCTCCAAAATTCATAACTTTGAGCAAGCATTACCTTGTTTAGTTGATTGCAGTTGTTATAGTTCCTCAAATGCCACTTGAATCCAACTTTTGCATGATGATCTATTGGGTTTGATGAAGAAACCTTAGGTTCTTAGAGAGAGAGAAGGAGAGAGTAGAGAGAGAAAGTGATTGTTAAAATGAATAGGTATTCTCTCTTTTATTTGTTTGTTTGCCTTATTTCCAATTTACACCCCTCAACTTCGTATCTTCTTATTTAACCGATTTAAGTCGGTTTCTCAAAGTTATGCTCGCTCAAAAGACAACAATGATAATTTCTCATTATCATTGCTATTTTTAAAATTCTTTTATCGTTTATGGTATTTTAACTGTTATCGGTTCCTTATTGTTTGCTTGCTCAAAAAACTACGATGAGGATTTCTCCTCATCTTTTCTCATTTTTAAATTGTGATCGAAATTTACTTAGAATTCAGTCGATAAATATCCAGTAATACAATAATTGAGTCTTAAATTGCCGATTACAAGTAATTGAAAAGTAGGGATGTTACAGCATGAGCTCCACCACGCCACGCCTATACTTCGTCCGCGAAATCATGCTGCGCTAAACAGACGTGGGTACTTAGTCTTCATGTCTTCTTCCGATTCCCAAGTGTGGTTAGTTCCCCTATGATGCTTCCACTAGACCAGAACCATTTTGATCTCTTTATTCCCTAGCTTCTTGACTTTTATTTCCAGTATACATTCTAGCTCATCAATGAACCTTAGCCGTTCGTCAACCTTAATTTCTGAATGGTCAGTCGATGGTTCCCTCTCAGGCACCAGACTCTTTCTTAAGTAGCCCACGTGAAAGACTGGATGAACTCCTGACAGTTCCTCTGGTAATTCCAAGTGTTAGGGCTGATTCCCAACTCTTTCAAGTATCCGGAAGGAACCTACAAATCGAGGAGATAGCTTTCCTCGCTTTACAAACCTTGTGACGCCTTTCATTGGGGATACCTTCAAGTACACCCAATCATCCTTTTGAAAGTCTATCGCTTTGTGACGGCGATCATGGTAGTTCTTTTGTCGATCTTGCACCGTTTTCATTACTTGTCGAATGAGGTGGATCTTTTCGTTTGTTTCTTAGAGCAGAGCTGGCCCGGCGATAGGAGTTTCTCTTGTTTCCCTCCAACAAGTTGGAGTCCTACATTTTCATCAATACAGAAATTTGAACGGTACCATTTTGATGGTTGAATGGTAACTATTGTTGTAGGAGAATTCAGCCAATGGGAGGTGATCGTCCCAGTTACCACCCAAATCCATGACACAGGCTCTGAGCATGTCTTCCAAAGTCAGAAATAGTTCTCTCACTTTGTCCGTCAGATTGAGGTCTATAAGCAGTTCTCATAGCGATACGAGTACCAAGACCATTTTGCAAGGCAGCCTAGAAGTTAGAAGTGAATCTACTATCTCGATCAGAGACAATAGACTTAGGCGCTCTATGCCTGATGACGATTTCATTCATATAGATCTGAGCAAGACGGTCAAGTGAATAGGTTTCTCGAATGGGAATGAAGTGAGCAGATTTTGTCAAACGATCAACAATGACCCAAATGGCATCATGTTGACAACGAGTCTTGGGCAGCTTAGTTATGAAATCCATAGTAATATGGTCCCACTTCCATTCTGTGATAGGAAGAGGTTGCATACTACCATAGGGTTGTTGGTGCTCAGCTTTAACCAGTCTGCACGTTCTTTTCAACCCTGGCCACCAGAAATCGGCTTTCAAGTCGTTATACATTTTTGTGATTCCAGGGTGAATTGAGAATTTGGATTGGTGAGCTTTATCAAGAATTACATCTCGCATATTCCCGAACTTAGGAACCCATACTCTACCGTAAACACCTTTGAGTCCGGTTCCATCATCTTGCATTAGTGTTAATTGAACTCTGATATTCTCATCACTTATATTCTCCTCCTTTAGAGCCCGCTGTTGAGCAGCTCTTACATTATCGATAATGGTTGACATCAGAATTGTAGAAGTCATGGCATAACAGTACGCCTTGCAATATGCTTTTCTACTTAGGGCATCAGCCACTACGTTGGCTTTCCCTGGATGGTATAAAATCTCGCAGTCGTAATCTTTAATCAGCTCCATAGACCTTCTCTGCCTCATATTCAAGTCCTTCTGACTGAATATGTATTTCAAACTCTTGTGATCAGTGTAGAGCTGACACTTGGTCCCGTACAAATAGTGCCTCCATAGTTTGAGAGCGAAAGTCACATCAGTTAGTTCTAGATCATGAGTAGAGTAGTCTTTCTCATGCAGTTTGAGCTGTCTAGAAGCGTAGGCTATGACATTTCCTCTTTGCATAAGCACTGCTCCATGCCTGATGCATCTGAGTAAACAACAAAGTCCTTGTTCCCTTCAGGCAGCGCTAAAACAGGTGCTTCACTTAGCAACTTCTTCAATTTGTCAAAGGCCGCTTGTTGTTCTTCTTTCCAAAAGAAAGTTGTGTTCTTGCGAGTAAGCTTAGTGAGAATAAGGATCATGAAATTGTTTCGAATGTTGAGACGTACCTGCCTCAACCAGAATTCACATTTTGAGAATTTGGCATAAAGTCTCTCTTTGCGCAGCAACTCTAGCAATTCTCTCAGATGTGTAGCATGATCCTCTTTGGTCTTTAAATATATTAGAATGTCATCGATGAAAATGATGACAGATTTGTCGAGCATTGGCGACAGACTCTGTTCATGAGATCCATGAAAGCAGCCAGCACATTAGTAAAACTGAACGGCATCACTAGAAACTCGTAGTGTCCGTAACGAGTTCTGAAAGCTGTTTTTGGAATATCGTCTGGATGTACTTTAAGTTGATGATAACACAAACGAAGATCAATCTTCGAAAAGTAACTTGTGCCTTGTAACTGGTCGAAGAGATCATCAATCCCGAGCAATGGGTATTTGTTCTTGATTGTAACTTTGTTGAATTCGCGGTAATCGATGCACATATGTAAAGTGTCATCCTTCTTTTTGACAAACTGAACAGGAGCGCCCCAAGAAGATGAACTTCGGCGGATAAAACATTTGTCAAGTAGTTCCTGTAACTGCTTCATCATTTCCTGCATTTCTGTAGGGGCTAGACGATAAAGAGCCTTCGCTATTAGGGCAGCTCCGGGAATGAGATCGATACGGAATTCCACTTGACGATCAGGTTGCAATCCCAAGATATCTTCTGGAAAGACATCTGGAAACTCAGAATCAACAGAAACGGCAGAGAGAGATTGAACTTCAGCCATTGCATCGACAACGTAGGCTAAATAAGCGGAACAACTCTTTGCAACGTGCTTTCAGGCTTTTGCAATTGAAATGAGGCATAAGCACCATTGTGTCTGTCACCGTAAATACAAATATCTAGGCCCTCAGGAGTGGTAATCTTGATCATTCTCTTCTTGCAAACAATCTGAGCTTTATTATGAACCAACCAGGCCATGCCAACTATAACATCGAACTCTCCGAACTCCATGGGAATTAAATGTATGTTGAATACTACATCTTCAACAAGTAATGTGCAATTCCTATATACTTTGTCTACCTTAGCTAAGATGTTAGCAGTCTCAATATCAAGTACAAATTGCAGTTTTGAAGTAGACATACTAAATTGACGAGCAAATGAAGTGGAGACAAACGAATGGTTGGCTCCGGAATCAAACAGAATTCGTGCTGGAATGATTGATCCCTGTGAGCAGTGGAAGCTCTAGAAGTTCCTGTAACTGCTTCATCATTTCCTGCATTTCTGTAGGGGCTAGACGATAAAGAGCCTTCGCTATTAGGGCAGCTCCGGGAATGAGATCGATACGGAATTCCACTTGACGATCAGGTTGCAATCCCAAGATATCTTCTGGAAAGACATCTGGAAACTCAGAATCAACAGAAACGGCAGAGAGAGATTGAACTTCAGCCATTGCATCGACAACGTAGGCTAAATAAGCGGAACAACTCTTTGCAACGTGCTTTCAGGCTTTTGCAATTGAAATGAGGCATAAGCACCATTGTGTCTGTCACCGTAAATACAAATATCTAGGCCCTCAGGAGTGGTAATCTTGATCATTCTCTTCTTGCAAACAATCTGAGCTTTATTATGAACCAACCAGGCCATGCCAACTATAACATCGAACTCTCCGAACTCCATGGGAATTAAATGTATGTTGAATACTACATCTTCAACAAGTAATGTGCAATTCCTATATACTTTGTCTACCTTAGCTAAGATGTTAGCAGTCTCAATATCAAGTACAAATTGCAGTTTTGAAGTAGACATACTAAATTGACGAGCAAATGAAGTGGAGACAAACGAATGGTTGGCTCCGGAATCAAACAGAATTCGTGCTGGAATGATTGATCCCTGTGAGCAGTGGAAGCTCTAGAAGTTCCTGTAACTGCTTCATCATTTCCTGCATTTCTGTAGGGGCTAGACGATAAAGAGCCTTCGCTATTAGGGCAGCTCCGGGAATGAGATCGATACGGAATTCCACTTGACGATCAGGTTGCAATCCCAAGATATCTTCTGGAAAGACATCTGGAAACTCAGAATCAACAGAAACGGCAGAGAGAGATTGAACTTCAGCCATTGCATCGACAACGTAGGCTAAATAAGCGGAACAACTCTTTGCAACGTGCTTTCAGGCTTTTGCAATTGAAATGAGGCATAAGCACCATTGTGTCTGTCACCGTAAATACAAATATCTAGGCCCTCAGGAGTGGTAATCTTGATCATTCTCTTCTTGCAAACAATCTGAGCTTTATTATGAACCAACCAGGCCATGCCAACTATAACATCGAACTCTCCGAACTCCATGGGAATTAAATGTATGTTGAATACTACATCTTCAACAAGTAATGTGCAATTCCTATATACTTTGTCTGCCTTAGCTAAGATGTTAGCAGTCTCAATATCAAGTACAAATTGCAGTTTTGAAGTAGACATACTAAATTGACGAGCAAATGAAGTGGAGACAAACGAATGGTTGGCTCCGGAATCAAACAGAATTCGTGCTGGAATGATTGATCCCTGTGAGCAGTGGAAGCTCTAGAAGATCTTGTCGTTGATTGTTGAATACTCTGATCTCGTGGAGGTCTCGGGCAGTCCTTGGCAAAGTGGCCAAGTCTGTGGCAGTTGTAGCATGCATCTCCTTTTTGAGGACAATGCTCCCAGTGATTTCCCTTCTTCCCACAACGATTGCAGTACATATCTTGTGTTTTACACTCCCTAGAGTGCGCTTTCCTGCACCTCTTGCAGTCTCTCATTTAAGTATTGGCCGAATAGGCCTTTCCCTTCTTGGGCGAAGAGGATGGTTGATTGGATTAAGGAGAGGATTGGGATGATCCAGACTCCCGTTGCCTTTTTGGCGGCGACGATTGAGTCGGTACTGCAACAGTTGACCCCATGTCATACCCAGTTAATAATACAATCTGCTCCACATTTCGAGCAGCCTCCAGCAAACCAGCAAAAGTTGTATACCGAACCCCACTCATGGTTCGGCGAATCTCATAATCTAAATCGGCCTCAAACCGGGCTATGTTTCTTTCCTCCGTATCAACTTGATGGGGTGCGAACAAACTTCAACGGGTGAATTCGAAAGGAGTATTGTGTAACCGTCTTCATTCCTTGAGTCAGATTAAAAAATTTCTCCTCGAGACGTCGCTTCTCGTCGGCCGGACAGTATTGCTGAGAAAACACTTCCTTGAATTCACCCCAGGTCATGTGTGACACCACCTCAATTGAACACATGAGTCATAACATCCCACTACATCACTACATCTCTTGCAAACATTGCAGTTGCAAATCCAACCATGTCTTTTTCAGCGCAGTCGCTGATTCTAAAAGTTCTCTCTGTGGTGGTGATCCACTCCAATGTCGTGACGGCATCTCCAGTCCCATCAAAAGTAACAGCTCCGTTAGTTTTGAAGTCCTTAAACCTACAACCCCTTGTCTTGTTAGAAGACCCAGTGTCTCCTTGTCTTTTCTCTTGATCGTCTTGTTGTTGCTCCTTGTTCTTTCTTTTATCAACTTTACGTTTTGCTTCGACCTCATCTCTGGCCCTTAATTGGTCCGCAAACGATTGAGCCTGCTCAGCCATTCTTTTGGATTGTAACTCATTGTTCTGTTCCATGAGAGCTTGCATCATTTGGAACATCTGTTGAGGAGTCATATCGTCTCCTGACATGTTCTGAAATATAACAATTTATAACTAGAACATTTATTTGTAAGTCCTAATTGTTTACAGTTACCCTTTTTTTGTCCCCGTGTGAATGTCAATCCTATCCTAGTTCGGATCATTTCCTAAGAGTCCATTCTAATATCATAACATTAGTTTGAGTCCAAGTCCTCGTGGACACTTGAAACCTCAAACTAATGCTCTGATACCAAACTATGACGTCCTCATGAATTAATGGTATAATTGAAATCACCAGGATCAACACACAACACAATGATTAACATGATAATTACAATTGATGCTTAATTCAGATTTAAGCAGTTCCACACTAAATCAACATCATATAGTGTTTTAAAGTCATGAAATCCCAGCCCCAAAGCTATATCGTCCATGTACCAAAGTAGCTTCTAGGACAATGAGATGTAAAATGAATTGCTTAGGAGGAATTTGCTTAGTGAGATAACAGATTATAATTCAACAAATATTTCTATTCAAACTTGTGTGAAAACGGGCAGTGTTAGCCCTAAAGTATGTGAAAACCATGCAGTACAAGCATGGGGTTGGCAGTTCAAAATGCTGATCGGGGATGTGTCGAACCTGAACAGGATAACGAGTGGGATCATCAGTCCCCGATAGTGGCCTGCTGTCAGCCCCAGTCCAGGTCGCATCAGATTGTGAAGTAATGATCATGCAGTGCAGGCATGATGTAAATAGATACACTTTCAAACGAACGCTGGCTACATGTTTGTTACATGTCAAGTACGAGTGTACATCATAACAACGAATAATTCATGAGTGCCAATTGATGTTTATGAACAATGTGAACATGCCATTGAATAAGTAAAATGTGAATGCAAAGACAATAAATGTTTGAATAATAATCTATTACTCATAGTGGGTTGTACAATGTTAATTGGCTCTGGATCAATGTGTGTTAGATAACACCACAATGATCTGTCAAGTCAGTGTAATAGTTATTTAATGTCAGTAATTGCTTAAAACTTAAATTCTGAAAATTAAGTGAAATCTGAACTGAATTCGGACCACATACGAATTTGAACTTAATAATTTATGTTGAGACCTCATCCGAACTTCGGATGAATAGTTAATCCAAACTTCGGATGCATAGTTAATTCTAACTTCGGATGAATAGTTGATCTGAACTGGCTTCTAGACTTAGTGAATTATGAAATTGTTATTGGTCCGAACTTGATTGAGATCCGGACTTCGGATGAACAGTGCCAGAATTCGGATGGTCCGAATTCGGTTCATCCGATCCGAGTTCATACTTGTATAAAATTCTAATATTTTCCAGAATTTCATTTTGACCATTTTTGCATGTTTGTGACTAATGATCATTGATATAACTTATTTGTACCCTTATTAACACTATATAACATGAAATACAACTTAATTATACCAAATCAGTCTGTTATTCATCATTTTTCATCAATGGTCGATGAACACACACACTAAAACACACACTAGATTCAAAATTCATACTTAGACTTCGAATCAGAAACTGAAATTTGGTATACTACATCACTACTACTCGTTTTTAACATATTCACAATAATATACAACATGCATTATTATCTGGATCAAAATCTTATGATTCAGTTCTTGTAAAAACCGAACCCCAAAGCTCCAAAATTCATAAATTTGAGCAAACATTACCTTGTTTAGTTGATTGCAGTTGTTATAGTTCCACAAATGCCACTTGAATCCAACTTTTGCACTTCAATTTGATGATCTTTTGGGGTTTTTGATGAAGAACCCTTAGGTTCTTAGAGAGAGAATGAGAGAGTAGAGAGAGAAAGTGATTGTTAAAATGAATAGGTATTCTCTCTTTTATTTGTTTGTTTGCCTTATTTCTGATTTACACCCCTCAAGTTCGTATCTTCTTATTTAACCAATTTAAGTCGGTTTCTCAAAGTTATGCTCGCTCAAAAGACAACAATGATAATATCTCATTATCATTGTTATTTTTAAAATACTTTGACCGTTGATGGTATTTTAACCGGTGTCGGTTCCTTATTGTTTGCTTGCTCAAAAAACTATGATGAGGATTTCTCCTCATCTTTTCTCATTTTTAAATTGTGATCGAAATTTACTTAGAATTCAGTCGATAAATATCCAGTAATATAATAACTGAGTCTTAAATTGCCGATTATAAGTAATTGAAAAGTAGGGATGTTACAGCATCCTCCTCTACAAGAGCCCAAATACACTTTGACAACTTGGCAAGGAAGAAATTCTTTGATGTTGCTAACAGAAGGCTTGCCAAGGAAACAATTGTCAAAGCTGTTCCCATTTCAAAAAAAGGCAAGCAGTGGAGGCTTCAAATAACCAGGCTAGGTGCTGAAGGTCCAGAATCGGAAGCATATGAACACACTGATGTTGCTTAAATAGGGTACAGAGAATGGGTGGAATTGGCAGTTACCTTGAGTCAGTCTAAGTCCTGATTACAGAAGAACAAATCAAGGGTACCTCAGTGGTTGAACCCAAGATTAAGGCCAGAAGAAAGAGGTAGGATACTGAGCTGGAATAACTCCTAATAATGATTGATCAAGGAGATCTAGTTGTTTAGATCAAGGGAGTAGATCACAGCCTGCCTAAATGAGTGGAACCTGAGAAAGACTAGCTAATAGAGGAACCTAATCTTGGGGTATTTTTTTTAGATCTCCTAACAAACAAAAATTGTTTCCAGAGAGCATCCGATTTGCATAAGGTTCGTCTTAAGCAACTCATAGCTTTTAGGCTTGCCAACTCCTTCAAACAATCTGTAAGATGGAGAGCAACTATCTGGGAACAGCTCAAAGGGTTCCATGAGAGAGGAGAGCTTCAACATCCTAACTTCATGTTCCTCAGAAATGAAATGGAGAAAATTGAAGAAACAGAGAGCATTTTGAACAAATGTTCGAAGAAGGACCACTACAGCTTGGAGGTCCATCTACTGCTGAGTAGATGAAGAATGGAAGTTGTCCATAATTTGGACAGACGTGCCATTATTTAATCCCACTATCAACAGTCCAAAATTTGTTGAAACTGTTCCTTGAACATATGTTGTACTTCATTACATTAGTTGTAATTTTCTTATTACATTAGTTGTAATCTTCTTTAGTAATTAGTTGTACTCTTGAAAGAACATGTGTTGTTGTAATCAAAATCAGTATATATAAACTGATCCTTTACTTTACTTCAATGTTGTAATTTCATTTCAGCAAAGTGTATTGTAAAAATATATAGTGATTATTGATAGAATCAGCTTAGACTGATTATTGCAAATAGAGGGAGATTGTAAGGCACAAAAAGGCCTTAGTCAAACCTGAACTACATCTTATGGGGAGATTTTTAATCAAACCTGTTTGATGCATTTGAAGGTATAATTTAAGGCATGTTAATGCCTTATTGAAACCTAAAAAGTGATTTGCAATATTAGTCAAAGCTGTTTACCCTGTTGCATTTGTTGCAACTAAGGCTGATTGCCCAAGTTGTTATATTTTGTTGAATAGGCTGGACATAAACTGTCTACGTTGCTCTAACCTCTTGAGCAGCTTGGACAAATTCTAAGTGTTTAGTTCTTAGTGAACAGATTTTGTTCTTTGTGAACAGGCTAAACACTTTATGGAATATGTTTCCATGTCCTCGTGTATTGTTTTGGACTACAAGATCAGTTTACAAAGTCGAAGACATAGTGGAAAACGGAAGCTGTAAAGACTGCCAACACTGTTCTGTTACATGAAGAGAAAGTGGATATTTGAAATGAGTGATAGACCATTTCTTATATCAAAATGGCCATAACAGAAGATGAATGGTTTAAAGTTGACATTCCTCTTTAGTTAAAGCCTTCTACAACAGAGACAAAAAGAAAAAGACAAAGATTCTACAATGTAAAGACAATTCTGCTTTTTCAGAACGTGCAGAAAAGTTGTTTTGTCTTTTTGGAAAGACATCCCACTCTCTCTATGTCCAATGAGGAAGCTTCACTGAGATTCTCAGTGAGAGTATAAAAGGAAGCTTCTAAGGAATGTGAGATAACCAAGAGTGTGATATTCAGATCGTGCAAAAGAAGTATGTTTTCACGCATGCAAGTCTGCTTGAATAAAACAGTAACGTGTGTCCAAGCTTTTCTTATTCAAGCTGTCCATCTGTCTGTCTAGTAAACAGTGAGTTCATCATAGTGAGTGTATTCATTGTATCTAGTCTGAGTGTGTCTTAGATTAGTTAAATATCTATTGTTTCTGTCATCTCAGCTTGAACCATTTCGCGGTTCAGGCTTGTTTGTAATTAACACTTGTTGATAATATACACAAACATTGAGTAAAGTGTGTTGAGTTTTAAATAGCTGTATTCACCCCCCCCCCTCTACAGCTTAGAGCAACATACTAGGGAATCCTTTTGGGACCTACAATTCTACATACACGATGATTTAAATAGGTGTATCCAAAATGTCTCTCGTAAACCCATTTGTCCCTCATGATTTTTCCAACAATGTCTAAAATTGAAATAATGATATTTAAAATGTAAGTGAAATTTAGATGTTTTCCAAATGAAATAAAAGAAGTAAGAGTTTTAATGAAAAACTTATATGTACCTATCAACATATTTCGAGTGGTTCTGTTCTCTACATGCGCTCTTATTGAAGATGTCAACGGATATAATACAAAGGCATTCTCGATATCGTCTGTCAATCGTGTTAGCATTGTATTTTTGCTAATTCGAATCTCCCTATCATTACGAAGAAAACTAAAACCTTCATGCCTAGGGTATTCGTAATAGTTAAATTCGATTTGGAAATGATGTAACGAGGAGACTCCACCCATCAAATCTTGTTGTTCCTAAAAAGGTATTAAACTTTCTGGGACGATTGCTGCCATTTTCTCCCTCTTGAAAAAACAAATGAAGTGTTCGTCAAAACAAATGTGTTGTTTATAAATAAGAAAATAATTTTAATATGTGAAACTTACATTTAGATCAAGTAAAATCAATATTAGTATTTTTGTTGTTTCATCCTTCAATATGAATTCCACACGAACCGCAGTGATTTTCCACCATAAATGAGGGCTTTGAAGTGATGAAAAACATTCCGTATGAAAATATTGATCCATGTTCTACGAAGACATTTAATATACAATATTAAAAATAAAGTAAAATACACACGCCAAGAATTGAACTTAAAACCTTTATTATAAGTTGAAATAAAATATTAGTAAAAACTAAAAATACACATGTCAAGAATCATATAAACTAAAAAACAGTCACAAGAAAATACATGAAACTACTTTTTTTATTTACATCTCTTGTTCGATTGAAACTCAATAGCTTTGAGTTTCTGATTTTTGGGATTTCTTTTTTAGATCGAAGTTTTCTTTACAAATTCAAAGGTTTTGTTCCATGTATTGTTTTTATGATATGATGTATGTTAATAATAATATTTGGTTTAACAATATAATTATTCAATTGTATATAATATTCTACAGTTTGGAAATTATAATAATTAAATTTTGGCTCCACTTTCAGAAATGAGGTTTAATTCTTAGTCTCGAAATTTTTGTTTATTTATTGAATACATATGATTTTGATGTTCATAAATGTGATTTGTGTATGCGATTTGAGTTTGGTTTGTGTTCGATTTTGTTTTATTGGTTCACTCCATCAGAACAACCATCAGGAACCAAACATGGAGGTTTTTTTGTTGAGATCAGATGGTTGTTCTTTGTGTACATCTATCTTGAATTTATGTAAATTCTTTCAAACTCCACATCTCAAGCCAAACAGTAAGCATTTAAGGGGTTGTTTAACGAAATTTGAAGAAAATGGAAACCATATTTCAAAAACGTTAATAGATCTGATTTTTATTTGAATAGATCTGATTTTTATTTGTTCTGATCTGATGGTTGTTCTCAATGTATCAAGTTGTGTATAGATTTCATTTTTATTTTGTTTATTCTTTTGAAATCGTGCTTTTCATCTATATGTTTCTGCTTCTGAACTTGTATTTTTTGTCTTTGTTACTTTATCACCTGTGCATTTTTCTTATAAGTGTTCCTATATCATGTTCATCTTTTAGCCAAGGATTAAATAATTAAAATGTCTTTGCAAATGATGCAGTATTTCTGCCATTACAAGCTCGAGCTTCACTATCAGTCTCTATTTTAGCCAAGGATTAAATAATTAAGATGTATAAATGTCTTTGCAAATGATGCAGTATTTTTTAATATTTTCGTATTTTAAAATTCTTGTTATATGTTATATAATGAACTCCCATATGAATTCTTACTTCTATACGGTTAGGATATTCGCCTTATGAAATTAAAATGATAGATGTATTTTGCGCATATGATGTCCGCATAAAAACAGAAACATAAAACAGATGTATATAAACAAGATGAAACAGTCAATTAAGAGTGTGTATTTGATAGTCACATAAAAACAGAAACGTAGATCATATATGTGTGTGATTTTCATACAAAAACAGACAGAATCAACAGTTGCACATGATTGAGTGTGTGTTTTATGAGCATTCATTCATCATCGTCCATAACAATAACTTTTCCATTTATATTTGAGAAATTAGCATGTGCTGGATATATTTTATGTATATTTGAGAAATTAACATTTATTTTTGAGAAATTAGCATGGTGGTATTTTTGATTTCCATTCGTATAAAAAAAATAAATGTTTGTGGCTTGATGACTCTCATCTTAACCGTATTTAGTCACTCGTATCTGAAGCCAAAATGTCTATTAACATTTTGTCTGGACAATTAAATTTTATGTTGTTTTGAATTGATTGATTATATTTTTCAGTAAAAATAGAAAACAAAAACATAATTTTAAAACAGAATACGAAAATATCAATTATATGTGTCAGAAAAAATATACATAAAATAAAATAAAAATTCAATCTCTGGGAATGGTTTTCTAATATAAAAGTCAGTAACATTCTTGGTTTAAATATACATATCTAGGTTACATGTTTCTTTATTATAATTGAAAGTTTTGATTTTTAATTACTTAATTGAGAGAGGGCCTTTGTGTTTCAGTTAAAGTTTAGGAATTATATTTTTGGGCTTTTGATGGGTGGATTTGATGAGCATGTGAATGTATGAAGTATTTTTACATGATTATTTTGTAATAGTAACTTATAAAAATTCATGAAATGAAATAATATACATTTTTAATACTATTTTATATATTCACATGTAAAAAATAAAAAAGATTTTATCATTTAAAACTGTACTTAAGCATCCTATGAAATTTGATAGTTTTAAAATTATATTACCAGAATCATTACTATTATATTGTATAATTTCTGACATTTTTTATTTGTTTCATGTCCTTGTTTCCTGATGTGTTTTGAGATAAAGTATAGTAGCATTTTGTTGGGCATTTGATGTCCACATAAAAACAGAAACATAAAGCAGAATTGTATAAACAATATGAACGGACAATTAAGAGTGTGTGTATACATGTGTGTTTTTCATAAAATCATAAACAACAGATGCATTTGATTGAGTGTGTGTTTTGTGAGCATACATTCATCATCGTACTTGAGAGTCTAAGTGTTTCGTGTGTGTATGCATGCATGATAATGATCAGTAGCAGCTTCTTAAGAGAGTGTGTGTCCAATAAGCACCCCGAGAGGTTATGATATGATACTAACTTGGGATGCGCTAGTGACAGGGGTCGTGGTTGAGTAACGAAAAGAAGATCAAAAGCTACAATAATAAAAGCTAAGGCTTATTTTTTTTATTTTGCAGTTTAAAAACTTCAAATATGTAATTTAGTACATGTTTATTTCAATATGATATATTTAATAAATTATATAAATAATATAGTGGTTTGTTGGGCATTTGATTCGTCCAGATAAAAACAAAAACATAAAACAGAATTATATAAACAATATGAAGCAGTCAATTAAGAGTGTGTGTATTTGATGTCCACATAAAAACAGAAACATAGATTTACTTGTCAAGATAAAAACAGAAACATAAAGCAGAATTTGAGATAAAGTATAGTAGCATTCAGATATGCATAAAAACAGAAACATAAAGTAGAATTTGAGTGTGCGTATTTTAGTTAATGTATTCTCATTCTCATTGGTAGAAAAACAATGTAAATCTTTCCATTCCAATTACTTACTATCACAAGGTAAGTTGGACCAGATGTGATTGTATCAATATTATTGGTTTTTGTAACATCCTAGAAATTTAATTATTGTATTTGTGGTTTATTAGTTTAAATTTTTAATTTAAGTTGGATTGCATTTGGAATAATTATAAAAGTTGGTTGTTTGATTTAGAAATTGAAAATTTCAATTTATTAAGTTAATATAATTATTATTAATTATTAAATGGTTGAAAGGATAAAATAAAGATTTAATCTTTATTTATTGAAATTTAAGAATTTTGGAATTTTTATGTTGGAGTATGATGATTTATAAATGATAGTAAGGATAAAAACAAAGATAAAATCAGTGTTTAATGGAACCCAATAAGTTGAGGGTTAATGGTGTCAAAGTTGGAAAAAGAAATAAAAACCCATGTCTTTCATTTTGAATGAAAGGCAATATCTCTTTCTACCTTCTCTCTCTAAACTCTCTGCTCTCTATCTCTTTAAAAGAAAAACCCACGGGTTCTTTATCTCAAATCAAGAATCAAAGGAAACCATCAAATTGGTAGCTGAAAACTTGGATTCGGGTTGCATTGGAGGAACTATAAACACTACAAGCATCGATTTAAGGTAAATAACTCTCATAATTCCGAATTTAAGGGTTTATGGTTCGGTTTTGGATGAAAACGAATCTGAGATGTTATGATTAGAAATGTTTATGCATGTAAGAAATTTTGATGGGTTTGTGTATATCTAGTGTTCTAGAAGTTGTGTGCAAAATTTTAGGTTCGAATTCAAAGTTATAAATATGGTTTTGGAGAGTTACAGTAAGGTTCTGCGTGTTCTTGCATGGTACCAAAACCAACAAGTTGGGGTACCGAAACCTTAAGGTTTCGGTATTAACCCCTCTATATACCAAAACAATGGTGAAACTTTCATACTAAAACTCATCACATGTTCTGAAACCCACTTACTGAAACTATGGTGCTGAAACTCACATTATAGAAACCTTGTGTGTGTGTGTATACCGAAACAAAAGGGGTACCGAAACCATGTTGGTTTCGGTATTGTCTCTACCGAAACCCCCCTCTTCTACCGAAACTATATATGCAAGTGTGAATACCGAAACCTTTACCCCCTACTGAAACCTTGTACATATACCGAGACTTGGGTGATACCGAAATGGTTGTACCGAAACTCACCCTATACCGAAACCATATGTATGTACCGAAACCTATATGGTTTCAGTAATGAACCGAGACTTCCACACAAATACAGAAACTTTATATAGATACCGAAACCAAGGAAAAATACCGAAAACTCTTATGGTTTTGAGTAGGATACCGAAACTTATAATAAAGTTTCAGTAATTTCCCTTCATTTTCAGAAACAATATATATATATATATATATATATATATATATATATATATATATATATATATATATATATATATATATATATATATATACACACACACACACACATCATATCGGTTGGATTTTATTAGTGAAAACAAATGGAACCGGTCGGACTCTCTTTAATTGGATATATTATGGACATTTTGGCAGTCTCAAATATTGGAGATTATAAGTATAAACTTCGGATATAATTTTGACGGGTTAACACGATAATTTGTGAAACTTGATGGAACTTATTATTAAACCAGAGATTGATGATATTAATAAAGGAGTAAATGAGAATGATAAAACCATCAAGTAAGAGGATTTAAATATGAGTTTCGGATGACGGTTCCGACTGTTGTAACACTTTTAATTGTACAACTTGATGTACTTTTTGTTGAGGAACATGTTTATGATATGTTTTACTTATGGAATGTAAACAGGTCCCTTGTGGTGTTGTTTAACCCACAGTGGGGTACTTTGTGATCCGGTTGAAAGCCCGAGGAGATATAAGATAACTTAAAGTTTAAAAACGCACCCACTGTGAGTACCTTTGATTTTAGCATGTCTGCATTTGCTTTATGTTTGCTATGCCTACTGAGGCATGTTGTTTCATTTTCGTTTGGCACTCTACTAACTTGCGTATATATATTGATGCACATTCATACTTGTTGCATGTCCTTTCTTTTGTTGTGCATTCTGTTGATGGACCTGTGTGGTCGCATCTGTACTCTGATGTTACTGTGCTATATGAGCCAAGAGTTTGACACCTCTATGGTCAGGATAGACAGTATGACATCCCCGATGGTATGTTTGCCTCAGTATGGTGGGTTTCTTAATGCCGAGTGTTAGCTCGAAGGGGCTGCGGGCTCGGGGTTGCGTACTTTGAGTACGTGTGGAGTATACGGTATGTGTTACCGCGGTTACTCTGGGTGGCATCATAAAGATTTGTAGAATGTGTAAAATCATATGGTATTCACTAAGCAATTCGCTTACCCCTCAGTTGTTGATTTTTTTTACAGGAAAAGGGAAATCTGCGGCGGGACCATCTAGCTAGGACGTCTGTTGATGTATTTGAAGATTTCTACTGTCTAACTTGATATTTGGTTTATGAAAATACTGTTGTAATAAATTTGGGGATGATGTAATACTTTTGAGCTTCTAGACTTAGACGTGTAACCTATGTAGCACCGTAGGGTGTTGGACACAAATTTGTATTACTTTATTTTGTATTTTATGCTTCCGCACTGTAATTTAAGCTATCAGATCATTATGAAATTATGTGTTGGTGATTAATCCTGGGTGTGTTGTAATGGTGGTTAATGTGGCAAGGGTGTCACAGCGAATGGTATCAGAGCAGTAGTTTGAGATTCAAGTGTCCGTGAGGTCTTGATCTCAAACATTAAGTGATGATATGTAGTGAATTTAGGAAATGATCTGAACTAAGATAGGCTATGATCTAGTATTCATAAGAGATTGACTATCATACGGGACAGTTAGGTGGTGTCTTTAAATAAATGACATGTTACTAAACAAGTTATATATTTTGTATTTCAGAACATGTCTGGAGGAGGAATGACACCAGAAGAGACGAGAGAAATGATGCTAGCCATGATGCCTGAGCAAAATCGGATGATACAAGACCAGTTTCGGGCTCGAGATGAGGCCGAAGCTAAACGAAGAGAAGATAAGAGGAAGAATAAGGAAAGAGAGAGAAACAATGACGAACAAGATGACAATACTGGGTCATCTAATAAGCCCAGAAGTTGTCGGTTTAAGGATTTTAAGGGGAATGGAGCAGTCGAGTTTAATGGACTGGGTGATGCTGTTGCTGCCTTGGAATGGATAACAGCCACAGAACGGACATTCCGAATCAGCGATTGTGCTGAGAAGGATATGGTCCGGTTCGCTACCGCAATGTTCACCAAAGACGCAGTCATGTGGTGGAATTCTATGGTTAATGCCTTAACAATGGAGAAGGTTTCTAGAATGACATGGGCTGAGTTTACTGAAATTTTCACTCAACAATACTGCCCCGCCGATGAACGCCGAAGACTAGAAGCTAAGTTCATGACACTAATTCAGGGGACTAGGTCTGTGTCCCAATATGCAGTAGAGTTCACGAGGTTAAGTCTATTTGCACCTCATCAGGTTGATACAGAAGAGAGAAAAGTTACCCGATTTGAGGTTGGTCTTGATTTGGAAATCCGAAGGGTGATGAGCAACGTATGTTACCCCACGTTTGCTAATCTGCTGGAAGCTGCCAGAAATGTGGAACAGATCCTGAGTATGTCAGGATATGTAATGGGGTCTGCTGCTGCTGCTTCAGCTAACCCAACTCAACCTTCACCACCGAAACGTCAACGCGACGGAGGCTACTCTGGTTCTTCACGATCATCACAGTATTCACCGCAACAATCTTACCATCGATAGTCTGGGTCTTCTGGTAGTGCTCGTGCTTACTCCATCAACACTGAGCCGCAGTACTGTAAGAGATGCCATTTGGAACATTACGGCAAGTGCACCAATAGTCGTGCATGTTTCTGCTGTGGAGAATTGGGCCACTACCAGAATGAGTGCCCACGGAAATCGGATGCCTGCTATAAATGTGGTGTGTGGGGGCACTATAGTAGAAATTGTCAGAAGAACTCTCCAGCAGCTGCTGCTCCATCTTCGACTCGATCAATTAGGAAAGGTGACGTGAAATAGCCTTAAGTTCATACCATCAAGAAACGTCTTCGCAACACAAAATAGATAGGAACGAGCATCCTTTGATTTTTATTGAATTATGAGACTACTTTGCTAGAAGCTTTCCACGAATTTGTCTTTTACGAGCTGGCCTTAAGTAGCTCAATTATTGTTGGTTTTTTCTATCTCTTCTTTTTCTTTTTCTTTTTTAATATATGCTCCAAACTCGACTATTCTTCTCATAAATTCACGTTTCAACTTGAAATGGGGGCATGAACGTAGGTTAGGGTTAACTAAAGAAAAACGGATAAATATGGCTAAACAAAAAGATGGCTATCATTAAAAAAAAAAGCTAAGGCTCAAAAGTGGCTAACTAATGGATATGTAGTTGTAAAGGAAAAAAGAAAAGGCTGATGTTTGGGTAATCCTAAAATGCCTCTATCACACGACTGCGTCATCTCAAAATTGTGTTTTCAAAAAGAATCTTTATGGCAAGTTCTAGAATAAAAATAACAAATGGCATGCACACATAATCAATCGAAACATGAGCAATAAAATATTCATGAATGCTCGAAACGGCTCAAAACTCACGAAACGAAATGACATGTAGGGCTATAATGTGCAAAATCCAACTTTGGTCCAAACAACAAGATCATGTAGCAATATCAAGTTCATAAGAGAATTCAAACTAGAGGTCCTACTTTAAGCTTTCCATTTAACTCGTTAAAACCAATTATGCAAATAGATCTAAAACCTATTCGAGAATTGAATTTTTAAAATTTTTGGCCAAATTGAACATATAATAAACATGTCCAGCAAAATTTCCTAAGGGGCAAGCAAAATCACATATTGGTTAGAGTTCTAACCCATATTCCCACACTTAAGTATTTCATTGTCCTCAATGAAACAAAATGGACAATATAATCGTGCAAGCATGTAAGTGAAAGGAAGGAAAAAGACTTCCTGAGTGCGTGAAAGAGTGAGCTCAAAGGATAGCCAACCAAAATTTTGCACGTGTGTAGAGTTGGAGCGAAGTGTGCAACCGACTCTGCGCAATGCAATAAATCCTTAGAGAAAGTGATTGCCAAAAATACAATAAAAACAACATAAATACAGCTAAACTAAACTACAATGACAAGAAAAAGTAAATCGCTTGGGTTGCCTCCCAAGAAGCGCTTGTTTATAGGGTCCCTAGCTTGACCCTATCCCACTTGGCTTAACTTTTAAAGGGATGAAAAGGGTAAAAGGCATACCTTTGAGTTGAGTGCAAAATATAATTTTAAACGGTAAAGCTCTGCACTCCTTACCCTTACTACCTCCATCAGTGTGTAAATGCTTACGCTTCGGCGCTGGAGGGTTATGAAGTTCCTTTAGCAGTCGTGAGTCAAGACTCCTAGCATCACCAACCTGTGACTCCAACAGATCCATCAAAGAATTAATACATTCAAATACAGGCGATGGCGCCGCAACATCAACATATATAAATGAAAGTTCATCAAAAAGGTCAGAGTCAACTCCCTCATTGTATATAAGTGGAGGCATATCAACACCATGTAGCCGAGCAAGCTCTTCCAAATCCCTTTCGGGATTGAAGTCGTCTTCAGTCTCATCATCGATAATCGGAGGTGGGACGTGTGCAAGACTTTGTGGGCTTGTGATGTGCACCTTGTCCATTAATGTCTCTGAAGTTTTGATGATCGGAAGAGCATGTAAAGAAGTTTCATTATAGACACACTCAACATCATCATCCGAATCATAAAAATCGGCGTCATGGATGCGGATGTGCTCTTCGTTTTCTTTGCTCTCCTCCGCCTTGCCTGAACTACTTTCAGATGGCTCTTCCGTACGCAATTCATCCAATTGACTCCTTTGTTTCATGAGGTTGTCAAGGATTTCTGAAACGCTTTGTTGGTAACGGAGGCTCGTCTGGCACTGATGAAATAGATCCTCCAAGCTTGACTCTATCTCGGGTTGATGTTGCGATGGAGTTTGGTAGGGATATTCACCGCAACAATCTTACCATCGATAGTCTGGGTCTTCTGGTAGTGCTCGTGCTTACTCCATCAACACTGAGCCGCAGTACTGTAATAGATGCCATTTGGAACATTACGGCAAGTGCACCAATAGTCGTGCATGTTTCTGCTGTGGAGAATTGGGCCACTACCAGAATGAGTGCCCACGGAAATCGGATGCCTGCTATAAATGTGGTGTGTGGGGGCACTATAGTAGAAATTGTCAGAAGAACTCTCCAGCAGCTGCTGCTCCATCTTCGACTCGATCAATTGGAGGATCAAGTGGTGGTTCAGTCAACCGCCAGAACCAGCCACAAAGGGGACAGGCTAGTGCATTCCAGATTATCGCGGAGGAATCTAGGGAAAACCCGGAGGTGATTACGGGTACGTTTATAGTTGATGTGCCGCTAGCACACCTTGGTTTTAATATAAAATAAAGAACAGGATTAACTAAACTGGAACTAGCGGACAAATAGGCAAGTATTAGCTATCGTTTGCTAATATAGCTTAGGTAAGTCCGGGTTGTCGAACTCAGGGACAATTGGTGGATGATGATAGTGACCGTCAGTTAATGGTTAGTGATGATTATAAGTGGATAGTTTTGTAAAGTAAACTTAGATTCAAGAACAAATAACACACTTCAACAATCAATATACTATTAGAAAAAGAAGTTTTGGAAAAATAATCTTGAAAAGGGTAATCATGTGGGAATGCGCCCCCTAAACATTGGATGACCAAACAATACAATCCATTGGAATAACTATCTTGGGAATATAAGAAGTAAAACCATAAAGATCACTCAAATATGAATCAACTCCTTAAAATATACAATTAACGATAAGTAAGCAAAGATCACTCAACTACCGACCTATCACAAATTGCAATGCAAGTAATGACAATAAAATTATAAAGATCACTCAACTATAATTTCATTATCCCACAATCAACAATAAAAATATAAAGATCACTCAAATATATTCTTATTACCGAAAATGCAATCTGAATACTTACATATAGTTTCTTGCTATGAAAGGTGTTTATCATCTCACAAATCAAAACACCGTCTAAATTGAGACTCACATCAACAATATAAACGATGTTATAACCTTAATCAAATAAATGCAAGTTTTACCCTTTTTACTCTTTCAAGCTTAAAAGACTCAATGAAACAAACACATTATTTCATTAAGAACAAATACTTGTTAAACCCAACTCACATTGTGGAAAATCAAGTATTTATGGTAAACACAAGCAAATACATAATCAAAGCTATAAATCTTCTTTCAAAGCGAGAAACAACAATGATATTCATCCAACAAAAATAAAACAATCCAATGTTTAGGGTTTACATATCCACATGATTACAAAACGTGGAGAAATACAACTTGTTCATCATAAACATAGAAAGATTACACATAACCAAACGAGTTAGAGATGTGAAAACTCCCCTATCGATGATTCCCGACGTTGTAGAGATGTTTCCCTTCAAGATTTCTTCCCAAAATGGCCCAAATGAGCTTCCTTCCTCTCCCGAAAGTGTATTTTTACGTATGTGAAGTGGAGAAGTCGTCCAAGAATGAAAAATGCAAAGATTCATGAGTTTTTATAGCCAGAGGAGGGCACGCCGTGCCTAAAAGTAAGGCACGCCGTGCCTATGTGTTGTTGTAGGTCCCGAGAGGTTCCCAAAGTATATAGTTATAAGCTGTAGAGGGGGGGTGAATACAACAATTTAAAAACTACACACTCTTTTCTCAATGTTTGTATGTATTATCAACAATTTGTTAATTACAAACAAGCTTGAATGCGGAATAGTTCAAGCTGACTTAAGGGAACAGCTTATGTAAAACAGCTTAGACACACAGATGCTGGTTTACACAGAAGGCTTGCATGCATGAAAATCACACTTGCACGTTCACTCTTGGTTTCAGCACTTAGCTTTCTTCACACTTCTTTCTGTCCTTAGAAGCTTCCTTTTATACTCACTCAGAGGATCTAAGAGAAACATCTTCATTGGACGGAATGAAAAAGGAGAAGTCTTGTTGAAAAGACAACATAACCTTTTCTGCACTTTTCTGAAAAGCAGACTTGTCTTCACATGTGCAGAACTTTTGTCTTTTTACTTTGTCTACTGTTGCATTGCCTTTAACTAATTTAGGAATGTCAACTTTGCGTCTTTCTTCCTTGTAAAGGCCTATTTTGATATAAGAAAAAGGTCTGTCACCCTTTTTCAAATAACCTTTTGTCTTCATGTTACAGAACAGCTTGGGCAGGCTGAGCAGTTCTGTTTTCCACTTTGTCTTCGACTTTGTAAACTGATCTTGTAGTCAAAAACAATACATGATGACTTGGAAACTTATTCCATAAAGTGTTTAGCCTGTTCACAAAGAACAGGTTCTGTTCACCAAAAGAACAGAACACTTTTTAAAAATGCCCAAGCTGCTCAACAGTGGTAGAGCAGCGTAGACAGTTTTATTGTCCGCCTGTTCAAGCAGACAGAGCAGCTTGGACAACCTGTTCTTAGTTGCAACACATGCAACATATAGAATAGCTTTTTAGACTGATCATTGCAAATCATTTTCGGTTTCGAAAGGCATTATAACAGGCCTAAATTATCAAAACCTTCAAATGCATCAACAGGTTTTGATTATAAATCTCCCCCTCAGATGTAGAACAGGGTTTGACTGAGGCCTTTTTTGTGCCTAACAATCTCCCCCTATTTGCAATAACCAGTCCAAGCTGGTCTTATCAAAAATCACTATATATTTTTACAGTACATTTTGCTGAATTGAAATTACAACATTACAGTAAAGTAAAAGATCAGTTTATATATACACTGATTCTTGATTATACTAGAACAACACATGTTCTTACAAGAGTACAACTAATGTACTAATGTATTTTACAACAAATGTAAAAGCAAAAATTACAACTTATGTAATAATGTACAACTAATGTACAAGATGTTTTGACTGTTTGAGTTGGGAGCAGATAATGGCAAGCCTGTCCAACTGATGAACATCTTCCATTCTTCACCTACCCAGACGATAGATGGACTTCATATCAATGGAGAAGGATCCTGAACCATCTTTTCCAGTTCTTCCCTTGTATCCTCAAGTTCCTCAATTTCACTTCTGATGATCATGAACTTGGGATCATTGAGCTCTCCTCTTTCATAGAAGCCTCTGAGCTGATCCCAGATGGCTGCTCTCCATTTGCTAGACTGCCAAAATGAAACTGCAAGTCTGAAGGCGGCAAGTTGTCTCAGATCAACTTTGTACAGCTCTGAGGCTCTTTGGAAGCACTTCTTCTGAGTTAGGGGATCTACAA
>JAANYP010004671.1:42840-68492 GCA_020465985.1 Centrapalus pauciflorus
AAAACCATAAAAACTCACTAAAAAGCCCGGGTCGAACTTAAACCGCCTATAGAGGGGGAGGGAGATTGTTGGAATATGTTTTAGTTGATGAAATATCAAAGTCTAGGGACTTAATATGTAATTTCCTTATAGTTTGTAAATGTGTATAAATAGTCATGTTGACTTTCAAAATAGGTAGATTTTGTCAGATCTGTCAGATATCATTTTGGTACGCATTTGATTTAGAGAAAGCTGCTCTGTACAAGAATATTCCAGAAATCATTTTGTAATCATCAAGAGTATCAATCAAATCATTCGGTCAGTATTGATTACATTTATTGTTCTTATTAATTGCATATTGTTGATTGAATTCGTAGAAACTATATTTCACAATTGGTATTAGAGACTTAGGAATGAATAATTCTGTTTGAGATTGAATCTGTTCTTCGTGTTCTTGAGCATTTTTCGGAAAAACCCTAAAATCACTAGGGGTTTTGATTCTGTTGTTCATTTAAAGTGTAAATTGGATCGAAGGTTCAGGTTTCAAAGACGAATCAACTGAATACAAACTTGTTTTGATTTTCAAAACACAGAAAAAGATCTGAGCAATTTTCTGAAATTTTGAAAAGTTCAAAAACCGGTACTGTTTCATTGAAAAAGTCTGGTTTAGATCCATTTATGCATAAAAGTGCTTTACAAAAAGTGTTTGTATTCAAAAACCTTACCTTCGATTACAATTTGAATGAAATTGGGTAAAATTTGGATTTAATCTGAATTTAAGACTTGAAAAACTGAAAATTCTAAGAAACTCGAATTATACACATCTTGTGTGTAAATCGAGTTGAATATAACAGTTAATCGAGTCGGGTATCTTAGTTAATCGAGTCGGGAATCTTAGATAATCGAGTCGGTTAGCTTTGTCATTCGAGTTGGGTCTTACTATTACTCGAGTTGCCAAACTGTAATATTCGAGTTGACAACTAGAATTTCAGAACAATTCGAGTTTTATATAAGACTAAATCGAGTTTTATACAAGACTCTTTCGAGTTTTTTATAAGACCAATTCGAGTTTTATATAAGACTCATTCGAGTTTTATATAAGACAGCTTCGAGTTTTATATAAAGCCCATTCGTGTTTTATATAAGACTCATTCGAGTTTTATATAAGACCCATTCGAGATTTATAAAAGACCCATTCAAGTTGTATTCACTCGAGTTTTGCAACAGACACATTCGAGTTTTCTATAACATTGATTCGAGTTTTACAGAACACTCATTCGAGTTTTGTATAACCTTCATTCGTGTTTAACAGAAGACTCATTCGAGAGTGAATTTCATATACTTGATTCGAGTTTGATCAAACACACATTCGAGTTTGTTCAAAGAATCAATCGAGTTTGATCAAAGATCCAATCGAGTTTCGGAAAAGACACAATCGAGTTTCACACAACATTCATTCAAGTTTCACTCATAACACAAGAATCATTCAAGTTTGTCACACACATTAATCCAAACACAATTCACTGTTTGATTCAAACTGCTTATTGCTACTAACAGGTCATTGTGTTGTAGATTTCAGTACTAATCTGTATTTCAAGGTGTGATCAAATTTTTCAATCTCATTCGGAGTTCATTTGATCTTGGTTAAAGTTTCCCAACGAACAATCAACATGTCTAAAGATGCACTTGCTATGGGATCAGAAACCAAACCCCCAATCTTATACAGAGGGGAATATGTTCAATGGCGGGAGCGGTTTCTGGAATTTATAAGTTTCCATGATTTGTCTGAAGAAATGCTGAAATCATTAACTGAAGGACCAGCAATCTTTATGGAAACAATCCCAGGAGTACCAACTGGCAATCCCCCAATACCACCAAGGACTGTTGAGGTAACAAACCTAACAGAGGCCCAGAAAAGGAGAAAGTTAGGGGACAAGACTGCAAGAAAGTTATTGTTAATTTCAATCCCCAATGAAATATACACTTGTCTGACAAATACAAAGACTGCTAAATCCATCTGGGATGAAGTATGCAAAATCATGCGGGGATCAGACAGAGCTGCTACTAATAGGGCTAGGAATAGTCTAATGACATTTGAGAACTTTAGAGCCTGTGAAGGTGAACTTCTGGAAAACACTTATCTCAGATTTGTAAATCTGGTAAGTGAAGTAAAAAGAAACGGAGTGACGAAGTCCAACTTGGACATCAATGTCAAATTTTTAAATGTCCTAAATCCAGAATGGGAAAAATATGCTATGATCATCCAACAAACGAAAGATATAGAGGAGATGGATTTTCATATGCTATTTGAAAACCTCAACAACTACCAAGAAGTTGTTTTGAGGAAAATATCTGGAAAAAAGAAAGCGGAAAAAGAAACTGCTGATCCACTAGCTCTACTGGCGGAGAAAAAGTATAAATACAAGCTCAAAAAGGAGAAAAGAGCGGTAATCAGCAGTACATCATCAGAATCAGAATCATCAGATTCATCTGCAGATTCAGAGATTGAAGAGATGAAAAAAACAGATGGCACTGCTTACAAAGGCATTTCAGAAGAAATTTTACAGGAAGCCAACAAACAACAAAATGCGCTACAAAACAGGCTCAAGGAAAGTTGAGAAAAAGGATAAGTATGAGAAGGCTGGAGAAAGTAGTGCACGAAAGTCTGACAAATATGAGAAGTCAGATAAATCAACCAAGAAGGAATCTGAACAGAAATGCTATAACTGTGGAAAACCAGGTCAATATGCCCGGGAATGCAGATCTCCAGTAGTCAAAAATTCAGACTACTATACAAGAAAGGCCCTCTTAGCCAAAGAGAAAGAGTCAGGCAAAGCTCTTATGGCGGAGGATGATCATTGGTTACAGTTATCTGAAGATGATGATATTTTAGATGAAGATGCCCATATCTGTTTAAAGTCAGAAATCTTCAATGAATCTGAACTGAGTGAATCAGCTATGATAGCTGAAGATGAGGTGTGGGTTGGACTGACGGATGAAGAGGATGAAGAGCAGAGAGAATCTGATTCTGATGAAGAGGAAGAAAAAGAAGAAGTTGCATTAATGGCATCTGGCCAAAATAAAGCTGAAAATGAGGAGGAATAGAGTCTGATAACTCAGAGGATTCAGAAGGACAAGAGGTAAATTCTATTTCAGATTCTGATATTGACGACTCATGCATATTAGAAGAAAAACTAACTAATATGGCTTTCATGCTTAAAAAGTTTGAAAAATCCTTAAAAGCAGAAAAGAAAAAGGTTCATTCTTTGGAAAACAAACTTCTAAATGAACACAATTTAGTCCTAGATTTTTCCAAAGATAAAGCCTTAGCTTTACGAGCTGTCTCAGACTTACAAGATAAGGAAGAAGAACTTCAAAGCAATATACTCAATCTGAATCACAAAATATCTGATTTACAAGAAAGTCTGCGAATAACTGAATTAGAAGCCTCAAACTTTTATGTAAAATATCATGCCATATTTGAAGAAAGAACTAAACTCTATGAGAAAATAAAGAAGATGGAGGATGAATTATTAAAAGAGGGCAAACAGATCAAACAATATATTTAAATCAACCAAAAGATACAGAGTTTTATAACTCTAAATCTGGTATTGGTTGGGAAAATCCTAAGTATCTGACAAAAGCTATATCACATTCACCAACATTATATGATGTCAGATACATGAATTTAGGATTAAAAATGACATTCTTGAAAGCATCTGAAGAAGTAGAATCCAGTGAAGAAATCAAAAGGTCAAGATCAGACAAAATGCAAAATTATGTTGACTATACCAAGATAAATGAAATCAGCAACATTGTTGATACTAAAGAAGAATACATTCAAACTTATTCTGAAAAGGATTTGTCTGAATTACCAACTCAGTCTCAAAAACTATATTTACCAAATTCAATTTTAGAACAGATAAATTCTGATTTAGAAATGAAAATTAAAAGTTTTGAGACAGAGAATGGAACACTCAAGTCTGAATTACTAAAAATAGAACAAAAGTTGCAAGATAAGTCTAAAAACATAAATGTGTCTGATCCACATTCATCTATTTCTCTGGATTCTATAAATTCAGAAAAAGAATTTGATCTGTTCATGCACTCTGATATTAATTCATTAGAACAAAGATTCGGTAAAATTGGTGAATTTATCAAACCTTTGACTAACAAACTATCAACTGGTAATAAAGAATCTGTTAAAATTCTGCAAAGAATGACTACAGACTCTTTAAAACCATCTGAATATTCACCATCAGTGAAACAAAAGAAGGAGAAAAAAAAACTGTTTGTTCAGTCTCCTAGTTTTGAAAAGGGTGAATCATCCTCATCAACGGACTCTTTTGCACGTAAAGTCAAATCTTCAACAGGTATGAAAAGGTTACAGAAAAAACAAGCATCTAAATCTTCTAATTCTCAAACTTCTTTTATGTCAGATAACGTTGTGAACGGGTCGAGAAAACAAGTGTGGCGAAAGAAGCAAAGAGAAGAGAAAAACAAGATTATAAAACAAGAATGGCGCGTGAAAGAAAAAATTGTTACAGATAGAAACAGCAAAATTGAACATTCTGTCTGTAATAATGATAAAATTGTTAATAATTCTTGTATTAAGTTTTCAAGATCGAAATTAATTGCTTTGAATTCTTATGTTTGTAAGTCTGAAACTGTGAAGTATAATAAGCTTGTGTGGCAACCAAAGAAAAAGGACTCATTGTATGACCAGAAAAAGGATCTACAGATAAAAATTTCAAAAACAATTCCACAGCGAATTGTACAAAAGTGGATACCCAAAAGAACAATTCAAAAATGGGTACCTAAAATAAATTCAAACGATAAGCCTAAAGCCATATCAGTTAGAAAAACAAATGATACTATGCATGTTTTACCTAAAACTAAAGTACCCAACTACAAGTGGGTACCTCATGTGCTATTACGTTTTATAGGTAAACCATGTCTGGTACCTTGATTCGGGATGCTCCAAACACATGACCGGACAACGAGACACACTCACGGACTTTGTAGAAAAGTTCTGTGGGACGGTAAGATTTGGAAACGATCAGTTTTGTCCGATCAAGGGATACAGAAGTCTGAAGTATGACAAAATCACAATCCAAAAGGTCTTTTATGTTGACGGTCTTGGTCATAATCTATTCAGTATTGGACAACTGTGTGATAAGGGGTTAGAAGTCAACTTTAAAGCCAATCGGTGCAGCATCAGATCAGCACAAGGAAAAGAAATTCTAGCAGGAAACAGGAAAACAAATCTATACTCCATTGATTTAGCCTCGATCAATCTGAAGAAAGATGTCTGCTTATTGTCAAAAGCAACATCTAAAACAGCATGGCTGTGGCATCGTCGCCTTTCACATCTAAATTTCAATGAACTGACCAACCTAGCAAAAGGAGGGTTAGTTAAAGGGCTGCCGGCGCTTAAATTTCAAAAAGAGCAACTATGTGCGGCATGTGAAAAAGGAAAGATGACAAAAGCAACACACAAATCCAAAACAGTACACTCATCCACAAGAGCATTAGAGTTACTGCATATGGATTTGTGTGGACCAATGAGAGTACAAAGTATAAATAAGAAAAGATATGTATTGGTGATAGTTGATGACTACTCACGATACACATGGGTGTTTTTCCTGAAATCCAAATCAGATGCAACCGAATCTATCATCGACTTCATCCGAAAAATACAAGTAAAGTTGCAACTCACCATCCAGACAATTCGCTCAGACAATGGAACAGATTTCAAGAACAAATCATTAGACTCGTTCTTAAATTCAGTTGGAATTACACATCAATTCTCAGCTGCTCGGACTCCACAACAAAACGGTGTCGTTGAAAGAAGAAATCGGACACTAGTGGAAGCAGCTAGGACGATGTTGGCCTACTCCAATTTACCATTGTTCTTGTGGGCAGAAGCGGTTGCAACAGCATGTTTCACACAAAACCGTTCAATAATAAATAAAAGATTCGGAAAGACTCCGTATGAGCTAATCAATAAACGAATACCTAATGTTAAATTTTTCCATGTCTTTGGTTGCAGATGCTTTATATTGAATGATAAAGACAATCTGGGAAAGTTTAATCAAAAGGCAGATGAAGGAATCTTCATCGGGTATTCAAAGGAGTCGGTTGCTTTCCGAATCTACAACAAGAGAACCAAGATAGTCAACGAGAGCGTAAATGTTAAATTTGACGAAGGAGTGGTGATGGCTTCTGAACACACCAGTTCCGAACCCGGACCTAACATGCAGACTTCATTGGAGTCAAATAAACAAAATGCTGAACAAAATGAATTAAATAAGTTGTTTGAGAACTTTTATGATGATTATTTTGAAACTCCCAAATCTAATGTTCAAAATTTGGTGCCTGACAGGATCACTGAAGATCCAGTCGTAGTTTCAGATCTCTCTCAACAACAAAGTTCAGAAGAAACTGGAGAAGCTTCAACAGTAAAGGTGCAGTCAACTACTGAGACTGTACAACCAATTGAACCTCCACATACTTCTGAAACCCCTATTACTTCTGAACAGTCAGAAGCTCCTACCTCAGATGTTCCACCTACAACATCTGCAACAACTCTCGAACCATATTTTGATTCAAATCCCAACCAAGACCCAATAGAACCGTTTCCACATACAGTTAAGTGGACAAGAAATCACCCAATAGAGAATATCATTGGTGATCCATCTTCATCAGTCCAAACCAGAAGGGCTACAATAAATGAATGCTTATTTTCAAATTTTTTGAGTAAGATTGAGCCTAAAAATGTAAAAGAAGCCCTTCTGGATGCTGATTGGATTGTGGCGATGCAATAGGAACTCAACCAGTTCGAACGGTTAAAGGTCTGGAGGCTTGTTGAGCGACCAAAAGACAAATCTATAATTGGCACGAAATGGATCTTCAAGAACAAGAAAGATGAACACGGTGTCAGTATTAGGAATAAAGCTCGTCTCGTGGCCAAAGGATACAGTCAACAAGAAGGAATTGATTATGATGAAACATTTGCACCAGTTGCACGCATTGAAGCTATAAGGATGTTTTTAGCTTTTGCCGCACACAAAAATTTTACAGTATATCAAATGGATGTCAAAACTGCGTTTTTAAACGGGGAGCTAACAGATGAAGTATATACATATCAGCCTGAAGGGTTTACTGATCCTTCGAAAACTGATCATGTATATATTTTGGATAAGTCACTGTATGGCCTTAAACAAGCACCTCGTGCTTGGTATGATGCCCTTTCAACATATCTGTTGAAATGTGGATTTACAAAAGGTGCAGTTGACACAACCCTGTTTATAAAACGTCAGGGGCCAGATATCATAGTAATACAGATATATGTAGATGATATAATATTTGGGTCTACAAATCTAGAATTTTGTAAGAAATTCGCGTTTTTAATGTCCCAGAAATTTGAAATGAGCATGATGGGGGAAATAAATTTTTTCTTAGGTTTACAAGTAAAACAATTGACTGATGGTATTTTTATCAATCAGTCAAAATATATCCAAGACATGTTAAAGAAATTTAACATGGTCAATAGTACTCCTACGAAAACTCCCATGGCTCCGGATTCAAAATCAAAACTCGATGCGGACATCTCAGGAAAACCTGTAGATGTAACCCATTATCGAGGTATAATTGGATCATTAATGTACTTAACAGCCAGTAGACCAGATATTATGTTTGCTACATGTGTCTGTGCTAGATATCAGGCAAATCCAAAAGAATCACACTTAACTGCTGCAAAACGAATTTTAAGATATCTCAAAGGTACTCCAAATCTTGGTTTGTGGTAACCTAGGGAGTCTTCATTTCATCTGACTGCTTTTTCTGACGCTGATCACGCAGGTGATAAGATGGACAGAAAAAGTACGTCAGGAGCAGTACAATTCTTAGGTGACAAACCCGTATGTTGGTCATCCAAGAAACAACACTGTGTTTCATTGTCAACAGCTGAAGCAGAATACGTAGCTGTATCTTCTTGCTGTTCTCAAGTGTTGTGGATGAAAAGCCAACTACGTGATTACGGGTTTACACCAAAGAAGATTCCAATATACTGTGATTCTCAGAGTGCAATCGCTATTGCATCAAATCCGGTGCAACATTCAAAAACGAAACACATAGACATTCGGTATCATTTCATTAAAGATCATGTAGAAAATGGAAATATAGAATTATATTTTGTACCTACTGAATATCAACTAGCTGATTTGTTTACCAAAGCGTTAGATGAAAAGCGGTTTAATTTTTTTGTATACAAATTAGGTATGTTGAATCGTTAAGATTTAATAATTCAGTAGTTTCAAAATTTTAATTTTAAAATTTTC
This sequence comes from Centrapalus pauciflorus, assembly GCA_020465985.1. Classification (NCBI taxonomy): domain Eukaryota; kingdom Viridiplantae; phylum Streptophyta; class Magnoliopsida; order Asterales; family Asteraceae; genus Centrapalus; species Centrapalus pauciflorus. Next base: position 51,162 of record JAANYP010004671.1, read on the forward strand.
ATTTTTTAAAGTGATGTTTATCTGATGTTAAATTCATGATTCATAAAAAGTTTATATACTTGAGAATTTAACGAGATCTGGAATGTCATGTGCAGGGGGAGCAGAAAAGCATTTTATCTGATTTTGTATAAATCTGATAAAAATTATCTGCTATTTTGTAGGGGGAGCAGATTTGAAAAATGAAATCATAAGTTGAGGGGGAGCAACATTCAGAAATTCAAGGGGGAGAAATTACATTTTGTTAATACTGTTATTTTTTTTTAGTATTTGTTTTGTTTGTTGATTAATAATTTTTTGTTGTTTGTGTAAAAAAATTTTTTTCTTTCTTTCTTTCATTTTAATTTTTTTGTTTTTTGTTTTTGTTTGTTTATTTTTTTTACAAAAATATTTTCTTTAGTCCATTTAAAATTTTTTTTGTGTAGTTAATTTTTTTTTTTAGTCACAATTTTTGATTGAAAAGTTAGTGTGTGGGCTAAGTTGGTTTAGATAATGGGCCGGATTTTTCAAATTTGAAAATTCAAAAATGGGCCGGGTAAATGAGGATATAAATTTGAATTTTCAAATTCAAATTTACTTTTTCCGGAAAATACATTTCCTCATCTTCTCCAAATAGATTTCTTCCCTTCGAAGAAACCTCAAAAACCCACCAACCGACAATTTTTTCATCAAAATTGTGAGTAAACGTTCGTATTTTTTTTTCTTTTTAGTTTGTTTCTTTATATGGTTAGTATATCTGCTTAGTATTTTTTTTGTATATGGTTTGCTTCTACCTGTTTGTATTTTTTTTGAGTTCTTGACTGTTAATGGCAACTCATGGTATTTGTTCATAAAGTTGAAATTAAATGTGTGATAAGGCTCGAATTGGTACTATGATTATGAATCTAAAATTTCATAAGTCATTTTTACATCACACAAACAGAATCACTGATCTTTCAAATAAAACAGTTTCGAGTTCTTGAATATTCTGAAATTTGAATTTTTAACAACTTTAAAGTTGTTTTTGTTCAAAGTTCAGTAAAATAAATGTGTTTAAAATACATTTTCGAAGGGGGTACTTGTTTTAAAAGTCTGAAATTGATCCTTGAAATTAAATTCATCAAAATAAGTGAGTTTTAGACTTGTAGAAAAATAAAAAGAAGTTTCTCGAATAAAGCTTCATTCGAGTTTATTGGAAGTGTTATACGAGTTGATCAACAGCTTCATTCGAGTTTATTGAAAGTATTATTCGAGTTGATCAACAGTTCCATTCGAGTTGTCAAAGAGTCATTCGAGTTGAATGACAGAGTCATTCGAGTTGAATGACAGAGTCATTCGAGTTGATATGTATGTCATTCGAGTTGCCTATATGTGTCATTCGAGTTTTATCTGAGAATAATTCGAGTTGCATCATGACTCATTCGAGAAATATTTGGGTTCTATGCGAGTTGACAAGTGTGGGTGTAACACTTAGAAAATTTTCAGAAAATAAGTGCTTCAAAGGTTATTCGAGTTGGGACTATGATCTAATCGAGAAAATGACTTAGTCATTCGAGTTGGGTGTTGGATCCCATTTTCCATTCGAGTTTAATACATGTTACATTCGAGTTTCATGTATATGACATTCGAGTTTTGTAGTGACTTAATCGAGTTTTAAATTTCATCATTCGAGAAAACTCAAATCTTTATTCGAGTTTCACAGAGTATTATTCGAGTTTCATGTATACATCATTCGAGTTGGGTGTAGACTTATTCGAGTTATTTCATGTGTCACCCGAGATTGTTAAAGAGTCATTCGAGAAACGTGTAGTTTCATTCGAGTTTCATCAGAAAATTTTTCTAAGTGTAGTATTTTAAAGTTTTAAGAAAAATGTCACATTTTTTTTTAAGAAATTGTTATAAATTTGTGTTTTTCTAACATTGGTCTCTAAACGATTGACTCTGGAGTCCTCTCAATAATTTTTCAATTATTGTCAGGAATCCCGATGCTTTAAACAGAAAATCACAAGTTTTTGCAATTTCTGATAAAATGTTACAAGTTTTTCTACATTTTGTAGGTTGTTCTTTGTGTACTTGGTAAGCCTAACATGAATTTTATTTTTTACAGGTATTCAGATGGCATCTCCTGTGCAATCCCAAAATTCAAATTCCTCTGATGCTCAATCATCATCAAATCATACCCTCGTTTCTACCCCAGTCAGATCAACCTCTGTAGCCCGTTCTTCACAAACCCATATTATTCCAGATAATCAACTTGTAAAGCCAAAACATTGCCTTCCTTTCAGGGACAATAACCACCGTTTAGATCCCAAAGTTATAAAAGTAAGCCATCCGATCATTGTGGACATTCTAAAAGGCCATCCTCTTGGTTATCTGCTTCAGTATAAGCCGTCTATTCCACAAGTGTACTTACAACAATTTTGGCATACTGTCAAATTTGTTCCTGCGGATGGTAATCACCATTTTAAAGTGACGATTGATCAATTCAAGACAAAGATCACTCTTGCAAGGCTACGTCACAATTTATTTCTTCCACGAAGAATAGACACTGTGAACTTTCCAGAGTTAGCAGATTTTGAGGATTTTGTTTCTGATGAAGAGCTTGTTCATGATTTGATTTGTCTAGGCTACTCAAAGCCACTTCCGAAAAGCTCTAAATTTCACAGAAATGGTTTAAATGGAGAATGGTACACACTGTTTGGTATCATTAATCGTTGCATGACTTCAAAGCATACTGGAATTGACCGATGCAGCATTCATTGCCTGAGGATATTTCATGGGATCGCCTTCAACAAACATTATGATTTTGCTCTGTGTATCTGGGAGGATCTAAAGGAGATAGTACTGGCTAAGACTACAAATAGAGCAAGGAAGTTTGTTCCACTTCAAAGGTTTATCCATATTCTTATCCGAGGGATATTAAGGGCCAATGAAAATATTCCAAAGAGAGCCAATTCTCAGAGATGCCCAGACTACGTCATGATGTGTTTACATGAAGTGCCAGACTCCCCGAATGCTAACATAATGCCAATTCCAGAGTCATTACTCAAATATGCAGATCAAGAAAGTGAATATGTGAAATTGTACAGAATAGATCATGCTCCTATAGAGACTCAGGAACCGAGTTCTCTTAGCCCAGGAGCTTTAAGGATCGAGGAACCTTAGCAAGGGGCTGAAGTTCAGGTTGCCCAGTCTATGAGTGAGGGTGTAGGAAGTGTGAGGGGTGGTGAGGAAGAAGCAGAAAAGTCAGATTCTGAGAGGACATTATCTGATATTCAAGAAGAAGAGGGAGAAGGAGCTGATGATGATGATAATGATGATGATGGAGGTGATCATCATGAGGGAGGAGGTTTGATGATTGATATAGTACAGATAGCTGAACAGAGTGTGAGGGAGGTCCTAAGCCCAGAAAGCCGGGAAATAGCTACATCTGATGTTAGCTCTCCTATGAGAGTTAGCATTGAACAAGTCAGTATCCCACTGACGACTGCACACCTTCCTATCCACTCAGTCTCCTCTCAACAGGAGATTGTTTCATTTGAACACCGGGATGAAACACACGATCTATCCGAAAGTCACTTGGACTTGATGGATATTGAAACAAGTGCACAACTGCCCGTGTGTACGACTTCATTTGAATCACAAAGTCTAGATCCGATACAATTTAGGACACTTGAGTCAACTTCATTCGTTGAAGTAAGTGTGGCTGAACTTAGTGTTCCCACCGGAACACCCTTAGTAACGGAAGCATTTGTTGCTCCGTCATTTGAAGAGGGTGGAAGTCCAGTCAGAGAAACGCCAATACCAACTCTGAGCACTGGCCACACAGAAGTTCTTTTTACAAGTTCGACTGTTGTGTCAACTGGAAGTCTACGTGACCCAGTGGTGAGTTTATCCCCTTTTGTTACAGAGTCAACCTTGACAAGTGCACTGAATGCAGCTGTGTCTGGTGTCAATTTGCATGTTTCTAATCAGTTAGCGGAAGTAATGGCTCAAATGACAAATATTCAGAAATTTTTAAAGGGAAAAGATGTTGCAGAGGAGTCTGTCAAGCAAACTGACTCAAAGCAAGCTATAGCAGAGTTGAAGGAAGAGTTGAAGGATTTTGTTTTTGATCAATTTGACGAGATGAGAGAACGTATGATCAGCCTGGAAAATACTGTGGTAACTGCGTTGGGTAATCTTTCAGAACGAGTAGCTGCAGTGGAAGAGACCTGCAAGGCTCAAGCTTCCTCATCTAAGAGGAAACATGATGAGCATGACGAAGACTCCGATGATGCTCCTCATGAGGGGGAGAAGAGGAGAAAGCTTGATCAACCGACGCCGGGGATTTTAATGCTGACATATCAAGAGAAGGAGCCAGAAACTCAAGGGAAAGAAGCCGGAGGATCCAAACAGTCAGCTGGTGAACAGAGAGAGCTGGGATTGATTCTTTATGAAGATGTTCCAGTTCCTTTGAACACTCAGTCCGATATTTATCAGTTTATTGAGTATATTGATTCAGAGGAAGACGTTCAAGAGAAAGATAAAGAGCTAAGTATTCAAGAGACAGGAGAAGAAAAAGAGCAGTATATTGAAGTGTCTGAAGATGATGACATAATTACTTTGACTGATGCAGATTTTAGAGCTGAAAGAATTGAGGAAGAGGAAGTACTAGTTGAGGAAATTATGAAGGATGTTGAATCAACACCAACGGTTGAAAAGCCTGAGGTTGTTGTACAAGTTAAAGAAGAGTTTGAAGAATTTCATGTTGAGAGCAGTATGGCTCAAGAAAAGGTTGTGTTGAATGAAGTTGAAGTTATGGACAGATTTTTCAACGAGTATGTGCTAGCTGATGAATCTGAGAAACAACACAGACTTAGATTTCAAGCACAACAAGTGGTACAGAGGGAAATTCAAGATATGCTAACTCTGTTGAATCAGGATGAGATAAGTAAGAAGAAGATGAAAAAGTTTGAACTTCCAGAGAACAGATCTGCTGAATTTATCAGAAAAAGGAACAAGATGCCGTATATTGAAGATATTCTGGAGAAACGGATCTTTTGCAAAAAGCAAGCTCCTTGTTCATTCCACAAGTTATTTAAAGTACTAGAGCCTAACATGCCCAATCTGGTTAACTATGCCAGCTTTCTGAGAAACAAAACACAGGAGGTTGAGAAGGTTAAAAGTGAATTCAGAATTGTTGATCTTGTGAAGATTGAAAAAGAAAGATTTGTTAAGGTTTTCTATCCGAAATTCACAGTCACGAGATCAGATGAAAATACTTATGTATTCACTGAAGCTGACATGTTCAACATGCACTTAGTCGATATTGAAGATCTTTTTGACGAACTGTGCAGGAATAAAAGGAATGAATATTGTAGATTTGCGCTGAAGACATTGTTTCATTTCATGCATACCAAATTGGTATTAATGTCAGTGCAAGATCTACAGATTGGAGTTGAGAGAGGCATGAGGAAGATAAACATGACTGCACCTCACAGAGATATTAAATTTGCTGGTGAGCTTAAAGAGTTTCAAGTTATAATGGTGAAGCATCCAGCTGTCATGTACAAAGATAGAAATAAAAGATTGAGAGCTATGAGAAGTGTTGAATTGAACAAGTTTTCTGATGGAACGTTAATTAAGGTGTTGAATGGTCTGAAAGGCAAACTGGCGGCAGATCGAAAGAGGAAGACAAAGAAAGGAGCTTTATCAGTTAACGATCGAAAACTCATGGTCGAGTTTATTTCTAAAATTGAATGGAGACTGTCTGATCGGAAAAGTATTAGAAGATTTGAACAGAAGCTTGGCTTGTCAACATGAAGACTTTGCTACTTTCATCAAAGGGGGAGATTGTTGGAATATGTTTTAGTTGATGAAATATCAAAGTCTAGGGACTTAATATGTAATTTCCTTATAGTTTGTAAATGTGTATAAATAGTCATGTTGACTTTCAAAATAGGAAGTTTTTTCAGATCTGTCAGATATCATTTTGTACGCATTTGATTTAGAGAAAGCTGCTCTGTACAAGAATATTCCAGAAATCATTTTGTAATCATCAAGAGTATCAATCAAATCATTCGGTCAGTATTGATTACATTTATTGTTCTTATTAATTGCATATTGTTGATTGAATTCGTAGAAACTATATTTCACATACTGTAAAAATATATAGTGATTTTTTATAAGGCCAGCTTAGACTGGTTATTGCAAATAGGGGGAGATTGTTAGCACAAAAAGGCCTCAGTCAAACCTGTGTCGACATCTGAGGGGGGATTGATAATCAAACCTGTGTGATGCATTTGAAGGTTGAATTGAAGGGCCTGTTTATATGCCTTATTGAAGCCGGAAAAGAATTGGCCAATATTAGTCATAAAGCTGTCTACGTTGTTTTTGCATGTGTTGGCAACTAAGACAGTTTGTCCAAGTTGCTCTGTCTCTGCTTGAACGACAGCAAAGGCGGACATCAAAACTGCTAAATACCTAACTCTACAACGCTGCTCTACACTGGTGAGCAGCTTGGGCACTGTTAAAGTGTTATGTTCTTTTGGAACAGAACCTGTTCTTTGTGAACAGGCTAAACACTTTATGAATTTTTTCCAAGTCATCAGATTTTTTTGTCACTACAAGATCAGTTTACAAAGTCCGAAGACAAAGTGGAAAACAGAACTCTCGCCTACCCAAGCTGTTCTGTAACAGAAGACAAAAGGTTATTGATGGTGACAGACCTTTTTCTTATCAAAATAGGCCTTACAAGCAAGAAAGAGCGCAAAAGTTGACATTCCTAATTAGTTAAAGGCAATGCAACAGTAGACAAAGTAAAAAGACAAAAGTTTCTGCACATGTGAAGAGAAGTCTGCTTTTCAGAAAGTGGCGAAAAGGTATGTTGTCTTTTCAACAAGACTTCTCCTTTCATTCCGTCCAATGAGATGTTTCTCTTAGATCCTCTGAATGAGTATAAAAGGAAGCTTCTAAGACAGAAAGATATGTGAAGAAAATAAGTGCTGAAACAAAGAGTGAACGTGCAAGTGTGTTTTCATGCATGCAAGCCTTCTGTGTAAAATCAGTATCTGTGGTCTAAGCTGTTTTACATAAGTTGTTCCCTTAAGTCTTGTAAACACAGTGAGTGCTTCTTAGTGAGTGTATTCATTGTATACTAGTTTGAGTTTGTCTTAGACTAGTGAACATACTGTTGTATCTGTCATCTCAGCTTGAACTATTCCGCATTCAAGCTTGTTTGGAATTAACAAATTGTTGATAATACATACAATCATTGAGAAAATAGTGTGTAGTATTTAAATAGCTGTATTCACCCCCCCCCCCCCCTCTACAGCTTAAAGCTATATACTTTGGGAACCTCTCGGGACCTACATTTTTATTTTTAGCTTTCAAAAATAATTTTTTTTTGCATAAAACATCTCCTCCTATTGTCTATTATAAAGTATAATGTTACTTTAGATAGGTTGCAAACTTATGTGTTTAACTACCTTCTTCTCCCTTTATATAAAGAATGAACATGTAATTAAGTTGGCGTTTTGTTAATGAAATGGTTAGCAAATAAATTGATATTTAAATTTAACATGTTTTAAACTTTTAATAACAAAAATTAAGAGTTAAATTTTATAATTAGATTCTACGTTTATATTAATTTGACATTCTTTCTTCCTCATAATGAATTATATTCCAATCCATATATGAATTAGATTACATTGTACATCATTAACAAATATTAAAAACTATTTTAATACTCAAAATCAAACATATTAATAGCTTATATTTAAATTTCTTTGAATTCATCCTATGAAACAAACATCACCTAAATGAAAAATATTTGCAGCCGCAGCTTTGCGTGGGTACACTACTAGTAAACATAAATACAAGAAGTTATAAGTTAGTATTTACTTACTTTGAGGTATTAGAAGCATGAAATCAAGTAGAAGTTGAAATTTTGAAAGGTTGCACCAAGAACACTTGAAATAAACTTGAAGAACACTTGAAAGAACAAAAGTTGCAAACTTTTGGCTTTGTTTGACACCATGGCCGATTTTTTTGAGTGAAATGAGAGAGTTTTCTTTTGTTTTGGAGGTGTGAAAATGAATGGAAGTGAGCACTCTATTTATAGTGAAAATTTGGTCTTTCAAAGTGGAGGTTGAGTAAGGATTTGGATGAAATGAAATGGTATGATGAACGAGGATTTGATGGTGATAGTGTAAGGTTGTTTCAATAGAAAAAAAGTAGTCAAACTCTATAAAAGGAATACCTATGGGCAGATTTTTGAAGATATTATCATGTATTTTCATTTTTTTTGTATAAATGTATTAAGAATGTATTCTTGTATTTTCCTTTTTATGTAAATTCATAAATACTTTTGAATGCATTTGTTTAATAAATTATTTTAGTCTTGCATATTCATCGCACCGATGAAATTGTTTCTAATTGAGATGAATTTCCTTATGAAATTTGTTAATCACATTGATTAATTGTTAATGACCAATGATTATGTTATAACTTGTTAATAACTAATGATTAAGTTATGATTACTAACCTGATTTTGTGACGGTTGTTAGAGTCTCCCCCTGTTAAGGGAAATTCGTCCCGAAATTTTATCGTGAATCCTCAGGGGTCTTATTAGTTGAGAAGAGGTGAGGGTATTTCTGTTTCCTTTGATCTTCGCGTTCCCAGGTGACTTCTGGAAATCATCTAGAATTCCATCTGACTTTCACAATTGGAATGCGACTTTGCTTTAATCTTTTCACCTCACGGTCCATGATTTCTAGCGGCTCTTCGACAAAACGAAGTTTATCATCGATCTGGATTTCTTTAAAAGGAATAACAAGTGCTTCATCTGGCAAACACTTCTTGAGGTTTGACGCATGGAAGGTATTGTGCACGATGTTAAGTTCGGGCGGTAGGTCTAACCGATAGGCTACAGGACCAGTTCTCTTCAGGACTTTGAACGGCCCAATGTAACGAGGATTCAGCTTTCCTCGTTTCCAAAACGTACTACGCCCTTCCATGGTGAGACTTTCACCAATACTCTTTCTCCTACCTGAAACTCCAGAGACTTCCGCCTCACATCTGCATAGCTCTTCTGACGATCGCGAGCAGCTTTTAATCGATTCCGAATTTGCATTATATTTTTGGTGGTCTCAAGTATGATCTCTGGGCCCGTGACTTGACTATCCCCAACTTCGGCCAAGCAGAGAGGTGATCGACACTTCCGTCCATATAGTGCCTCAAATGGAGCAGCCTTAAGACTCGTGTGATAGCTATTGTTGTACGAGAACTCCACTAAAGGCAAATGGGCATCCCAGCTCTTTCTGAAATCAATTACACAGACTCTTAACATATCCTCTAGCGTTTGGATTGTTCTTTCACTCTGACCATCGATCTGAGGGTGATATGCGGTACTCATGTCTAAGTTTGTACCCAAAGCTTGCTGTAATGACTGCCAAAATATGGATGTGAATCTGCTATCTCTATCTGAAATGATTGAGACAGGCACTCCATGCCTAGAGACGACTTCCTTGAGGTAAATTTGAGCCAGCTTATTCATCTTGTCGGTCTCTTTAATCAGTATAAAGTGTGCAGACTTTGTAAGGCGGTCAACTACTACCCAAATTGTATCATACCCACTTGATGTCCTTCGTAGTTTCGTTATGAAGTCCATGGTTATCCGTTCCCACTTCCATTGGGTAATCTCTGGTTGTTGCAATAACCCAGATGGTTTCTGATGTTCTGCCTTAACTTTGGAGCAAGTTAAGCACTTGCTAACATATGTGGCAATGTCAGCCTTCATGTTAGGCCACCAGTACAGCTCCTTGAGATCATGATACATCTTATCGGATCCTGAACAACGTATCTTGATTTGTGTCCTTCATCCAAAACCAGCTTTCTTACTCCACCAAAGCTAGGTAACCAGACTCTATTAGATGAAATATTGATTCCCATTAGCCCTTAACTCAAACTGTTTATCCATTCCTCTCAGGATTTCATTCTTTATATTTTCTTCCTTAACACCTTCCACTTGCGCATCATGAATTAAGGAAGGAAGGTTTGGCTGTATGGTCATGACTAGGGCTCGTACTCTTAATGGCTTAGCTCGTTCTTTACGGCTTAGGGCGTCTGGAACTACATTATCTTTCCCCAGGTGATAGCGAATCTCACAGTCCTAATCACTTAATAGCTCCATCCAACGGCGCTACCTCATATTCAACTCCTTCTGGTTCAAGATGTGTTGAAGACTCCTATGATCCGTGAATACAGTACACTTCGTACCATACAGGTAATGTCTCCATATTTTTATGGCAAAAACTACTGCTCCTAACTCCAAGTCGTGTGTTGTGTAATTCAGCTCGTGAACCTTCAATTGTCGTGTAGCGTAGGCTATGACCTTATCCTTCTACATTAACACACAACCCAACCCGTTGTGTGAAGCATCGCAGTAAAGTACAAAGTTCTTGCTTCCTTCGGGTATGGACAAAATAGGCACGCTGCACAACTTGTGCTTCAATAACTGGAATGCAGCCTCCTAGTCATCACCCCAATCATACTTAACGTCTTTTCGGGTCAATTCTGTTAGAGATCCGGTGATGTTTGAGAAATTTTTGATAAATCGCCTATAATATCCGACAAGACCTAGGAATTAGTGTATCTCCGTGGGGGTTCTAGGAGTTGCCCAATTCTTGATGGCTTTGATTTTTGTAGGATCAACCTGAATTCCATTACTGTTGATCACATGACCGAGGAATTTTACTTCTCTTAGGCAAAACTCGCACTTTGAAAGTTTGGCATATAGTTGTTCTTTCTCCAACAACTCCAAAATTAGCTTCAAATGTTGCTCATGCTCCTCCTTGTTTCGTTCGTTGATTAAGATGTCATCTATGAATACAATCACGAACTTGTCCAAGTACGGTTTACACACCCGATTTATAAGGTCCATGAATACGGCTGGCGCATTGGTTAGTCCAAATGGCATCACTTGGAATTCATAATGACCATACCGGGTTCTGAAAGCTGTCTTGGAAATATCCTCCTCGCGAACTTTGACCTGATGATAACCAGACCTTAGATCAATCTTTGAATAGAAGCTTGACCATTAGAGTTGGTCAAACAAGTCATCGATCCTTGGGAGAGGGTATCAATTCTTTATTGTCAGCTTATTTAGTTCCCGATAGTCGATAAACATACGAAATGTTTTGTCCTTCTTCTTAACAAACAAAACCAGAGCTCCCAGGGTGAGGAACTCGGTATGATAAATCCTTTATCCAAAAGCTCCTGCAGCTGATTAGATAGTTCTTGCATTTTCGATGGGGCTAAACGGTATGGTGCTCATGCCATTGGTGCCTCCCCTAGCACTAAGTCGATTTGGAATTCGACTGGTCTTGATGGCGGGAGTCCGGGCAGGTCTTCTGGAATGTCTTTAGGGTAATCGCGGACTACAGGAATATCGTCGAGCCGCTTCTCCTTCGGCTCCTTTTCCGTCATGTGGACTAGGATTGCTTGACAACACTTTCGCAGACACTTCAGGGTCTTTAGACAAGAAATGATGCTTGCTTTGGTGTTTCTCCATTCCCCTTGGACAGTTAGGACCTTTTTCAGTGTCTTACCATCAGCAACCTCTATAACATACATGGCATTTAAGGGTGTAACAGTGGCATTTATCTACTTACTAAACTTAGTGGATATAAAGCTCCTATCAGCACCGGTATCAAAAAAAATTAAAAGCATAAGTGTTGTTGAGAAGAAACGTACTCGTGATCATATCGGGATTCTATCTTGCTTCCCCATTGCCCATGACAAAAGCTCTTCCTTGAGCTCCCCCAAGATTCTTCAACTTCAGGAAGTCCTTTTTGAAATTCCCAGCAACTCCACACTCAAAACACCCTTTTTAGGATCCGTTGCAGGTGCCGGGATTGGAAGCTCTGTCATCCTTGGTTGGATGACCCTGTCTCTTATACTTGCCATAGGGATTCGTACACTATCCGTTGTGATGATAATTGCACTTGCTGCAATAGGGTTTGTTGCCAGTGAAACTTTTCTTTGATTCAGACCCAGCTGCGTAGGCCTTGATGGTCTCTTGCTTCTTTTGTTGGTTCCCCGAGTTCATTCCTGAGCGGTCTTCCCATTTCCGCTTGTGGTCATTAGACTTTGCAACTATTGCCCCTGATGTACACTTGATCCATCAACTTATGTTCCATATAAATGGCGTTCTGGAATCATCGTTGGGTTTGAAGAGGTCACATTTCCTTGGATCTGAGGAGAGAGTACCCAGATGTATCGCTCGACCCTTTTATATTCCGGAGTGACCATTCCGGGGCATAGCAAGCTCATCTCTTGGAAACTGTTTGTATACCTAGCAATATCCGTTCCTTTCACCGTCAAATTCCAAAACTCAAACTCCATCTTTTGGATCTCGCTTCTCGGGCAATATTCAACCGTCATCATCCTCTTCAAGTTAGTCCATGGGAGTAGATATTCAACCGACAGACTGCACATATGAGTTCCACCACGTAAGGGCTCCATCTTGAAGAGTATGAGTGGCGAACTTCACCTTGTGTTCTTTAGCGCAGTTGCTGACTCGGAATACAGACTCCGGTTTCTTAAGCCATCGAGAAAGGCCAACGGCACCTTCCGTGCCATTGAAATACCTGGGTTGGCAGCCTGGTAAGCCTTTGATGCTGCAACCCCGTTGGTTATTTTCCGCTCCTACACCAACTCCACTGCTTCCGGATCCAATTTGGCGGTTGCTTTCAAGAGCTGCGATGGCATCGGCTACCCTTTGAGCTACTAGTCGCTCGATTTCCGCGGTGTTCATCCTTCGTGGTGGCCTGATCTTGAATTTTAGAGAAATATAACACGGTGTAAAAACATAAGTCAATGGGTTTGAATTTTTCTAAGGCAAATAGTCATACTACATATCATCAACACAGATTTATAATAAACTGAATTTTTCATTGAACATTGCTTAATATATAATCTTATACTATTATAAATAATTCCCACATAATATTAGCACACAAATGTATATAAACACTCAAACTCACAAACTGAAACAATGCTTAATGATTGAGTAATGATTAAGAGAAGACAAAGAGAATGTATTCAATATGTGATGCGGCGGCTTGAGAATAAAGTCTGTGTATTCTACTTGTCCACACCTTTTCACCAAACCCTAGGCCCTATATACCTAGGAGAATTAAAACCAATTTTCAAGGAAATACACAATGGCCCCTTGAACTTTAAATACGAGGAAACTAATCATGAAATAAGATACAAGTAAATTAACTAGAAATATTTATTACAAAATAAATCCACAAGATCAAAATTAAATGTCTAACAATCTCCACCTTTTCGATCATTGTGGTGGAACTCTGGCATGGTCAGTTGTTTCTTGAAGGCCAAGGAAGACATCGAATTGTCTTGTCACTTGCTTGAGATGTAGCCTTTCATTCAGGTATTCAACGCCGCTGAGGATGTCTTGTATATCCTTTGGTGAGCGTCTGAGTTCTGCATTAGGCTGATCATCGAATTCTTTTATTCTTCTTGTAAGTTCAGCTCTGACCAATCTGATTGTTCTGTCGGAGTAACAGGGGAGATCCTCGAAGTGCATGAATCTTTATAGTCCTTTTTGGTTCAAAAATATAACTCCTGGCTGGCCTTGTAGCACAACTTTATAAGCCGGGAAGTGGTCTACCATAAATAGGTATTGTTCAGGAGCTTTCAGACCCACTTTAACCAATTCACACTCAATTGCCATTTGAAAGTCTCTTAGGCACATCACAATTGAGCGGCGATTCATGCTTCTAACCAGGGCAGCGACTGCGGTCATGTGTGACGATAACAGTCTAAGTGTAGATAGTCTTTGGTAATTGTTCAGGCTTTGTAACTAGCAGTTAATACATATGTTTGATATTGGTTATGTATGTTTGATCTTGTTTGTGATTGATGTTTACTTAACTTCAAATATAAGTTCAAACATTAGTTCGAAGGTAAGTTCAAACATATGTTCAAAAACAAGTTCAAAGACAAGTTCAAGAATAAGTTCAAAGGCCAGGTTCGAACTTTGTAGTGGACAAGTTTGTGGGCTTGGACCTAAACGAACTTGTCTAGGCTAAGTTCGAACTTACGCACTACAATTAAGATTTAATCAGTTTTGGTTAAGGACTTTCGCAGATATTAACACCCAGAGCTCGTAAAGTGCACTACGAACTTGTGAGTATTTCAGAGAGCTGTTTGGAGAGATTCACGTGTCGGGACGTTCGTTGTTGACGTCTATCATTGTGATAGTCTCCGTGTTTCCGTGTGTGTGATCGATCTGTTAAACCCCTAACGAGGATTCCACACTCGTTGGACGGTGTCGCGTCAAGATCAGATCCGTAGGTAGGTGACCTTGCAAGTGGTATCAGAGCCATAAAGAGTGGTCATCGTGTTTTTTACATTCATTTAAACATTCTTCGTTTCTTGACGTTATTACCGGAAAAATCACATTTTTCATAGTTTTCTGAGTTCTACAAGAAAGGTAACGGAGAAAAATTCATATTAGTTCATTTTTTCAGTCGAAAGCTGTTAGGCACAAAAAGGCCTCAGTCAAACCTGTTCTACATCTGAGGGGAGATTTATAATCAAACCTGTTGATGCATTTGAAGCTTGAATTTAAGGCCTGTTATATGCCTTATTGAAACCTGAAAATGATTTGCAATATCAGTCTAAAGCTGTTCTATATGTTGCATGTGTTGCAACTAAGACAGTTTGTCCAAGCTGCTCTGTCTGCTGAACAGGCTGGACATAAACTGTCTACACTGCTCTACACTGTTGAGCAGCTTGGGCATTTTTAAAGTGTTCTGTTCTTTGTGAACAGAACCTGTTCTTTGTGAACAGGCTAAACACTTTATGGAATATGTTTCCAAGTCATCATGTATTGTTTTTGACTACAAGATCAGTTTACAAAGTCGAAGACAAAGTGGAAAACAGAACTGCTCAGCCTGCCCACGCTGTTCTGTAACATGAAGACAAAAAGTTATTTGAAAAAGGATGACAGACCTTTTTCTTATATCAAAATAGGCCTTTACAAGGAAGAAAGACGCAAAGTTGACATTCCTAAATTAGTTAAAGGCAATGAAACAGTAGACAAAGTAAAAAGACAAAAGTTCTGCACATGTGAAGACAAGTTTGCTTTTCAGAAAAGTGCAGAAAATGTTATGTTGTCTTTTCAACAAGACTTCTCCTTTTTCATTCCGTCCAATGAAGTTGTTTCTCTTAGATCCTCTAAGTGAGTATAAAAGGAAGCTTCTAAGGTCAGAAAGAAGTGTGAAGAAAGCTAAGTGCTGAAACCAAGAGTGAACGTGCAAGTGTGATTTTCATGCATGCAAGCCTTCTGTGTAAACCAGCATCTGTGTGTCTAAGCTGTTTTACATAAGCTGTTCCTTTAAGTCTTGTAAACACAGTGAGTGCTTCTTAGTGAGTGTATTCATTGTATACTAGTTTGAGTTTGTCTTAGACTAGTGAGCATACTGTTGTATCTGTCATCTCAGCTTGAACTATTCTGCATTCAAGCTTGTTTGTAATTAACAAATTGTTGATAATACATACAAACATTGAGAAAAGAGTGTGTAGTTTTTAAATTGCTGTATTCACCCCCCCTCTACAGCTTATAACTATATACTTTGGGAACCTCTCGGGACCTACAACTGGTATCAGAGCAGTTTAGAGTGTGTGTCATTCTAGATCTCTTATTCTCCCAAGTTTCCATGGACAACAGTGCTGCAAATTCTTCTTACTATGACAATGGTTCTATGGGCAAACCTCCAAAATTTAATCATCAAAACTTCTCTGGTTGGAAGTGCAGAATGATGCTCTATTTAGAGAATCTGGATGTACAACGGCCAGAGATAGTAATGAAGGGTCCCTATGTGCCAACCTCTATTACTACCATAACTCCAGCGGTTGAAGGAGCTGCTCCTGAAATCAGGACCTTTGAGAAAGCTAAAGCTCAATGGTCTGATGAAGACAAGAGACTGGTGGCTCTGGATGCAAAGGCCAGAAACAATCTTGTCATTTCTCTTCCTGATGATGTGTTCAAGCAGGTTGAGAAAATGAAGACAGCAAAGGAGATGTGGGATACTTTGTGTACCGTCTATGATTGACCCACAATCACACTGGACAACAGGATCAACAATCTTGTTAGACAGTATGAACTCTTCTTTGCTAAACCAAAGGAGACTCTCACTGAAACCTACACCAGGTTTACTGCTCTAGTGAATGATCTCAAAGCTTTTGGGATCACCAAGGACAGTCTTACCCTGGTGAATAAATTTCTGGACATTTTACCTGAAGAGTGGAACTACTTTTCAACAATCCTAAGGAACTCAGGTACTATCAGAAGTATGGATCTGGTCAATCTGTATGGATCCTAACTGAATGATGAACAGTCAAGGCAACAAAAGAGAAATGCCTTGGAAATGTCCAAAAGAGGTGCAGCCTTTGTGGCTAATGTGAGACAGCCTGTAAATCAGGTGAGTGATGTGTTCATTCAACCTGATCAACAGGATGATGAAAGGAGGAGGTGTCAGACGAAGAGAGATGCTGCACGATCTTGCTAATCAAGATGATGAGCAAATGATGAGCCATCGCTTGTTCAAAAAGGTTCAACAAGAATAAGGTTTGGAAGAACTGCTACAAGGAAGTTCAGGTGCTGGAAAAAGAAGGCATTTGGACAAATCCAAGCTTGAAGGGGGGTGGGGGCTTCAAAATGTGGCAAAACTGGTCACATAGCTGCTGACTGTGTGTCAAAAGCTGTTGGTCAGTCATCAAAACCCAACAAGACTAACAAGGATGATGGCTATAGGGTTAAGTACCTTATGGCCATGGCTAAGCTGAGGAAATTGGAAAACTCAGTGTCTTCCAATCGCCAAAAGGGACTTATGGCAGAGACATGTGACTGGGAGGAATCTGATTCACCATCTGATGAAGAAGATAACCAATGTTTGATGGCCAACACTGATGTCCCATCAACAAGCAGCTTCAAACAAGATATGGCTGAAGCTGAAGCTTTCAGCAGCTTAGAGAACTGGAATCCTACTATGATGTATAAGGTACAAAATTTTATGGCTTACAGTTCTGAAGAAAAAGTTAAAATGTTTGAATATATGCTTGGTGATCTCAAAGCTGCTGTTGAGAAGCATGATGCTTTACAATCTGAAATCTCTAAGCTTAAAGCTGATCTTAAAACTAAATCCAGTAAACTGGACAGTTTCCATAAGTTGGAAACTGAGCTTGATGAGTTAAAACACATCAACTCTATTTTACTGGAAGAAAAGAGAGAAACAGATATAAAGCATGCCAAGCTTCAAAAGATAGTTGACTCTTGGTGCC
>JAANYP010004672.1:0-27136 GCA_020465985.1 Centrapalus pauciflorus
CAAGAAGAAGTTCCTAACAGTCCAAGGAGAAAGAAAGAACCGACAGTTGAATGTCATATCCGGCCTAAGAACATTAAAGTGCCTTAGGAGAGGTTGTCATGCAGTACTGGTGCAAATTGTAGAAAAAGAGGCGGAGGAGAAGCGACTTGAGGATATTCCAGTGGTTTGTGACTATCCGAAGGTCTTCCCGGAAGATTTGTCTGGACTTCCGCCAACTAGACAAGTAGAATTCCAAATCGATTTGGTGCCGGGAGCTGCACCGATCGCAAGAGCCCCATATAGACTCGCCCCTTCTGAGATGCAAGAGCTATCCAATCAATTACAAGAGTTGATGGATAAAGGATTCATTCGACCAAGTTCCTCACCTTGGGGAGCTCTGGTCTTGTTCGTGAAAAAGAAAGACGGATCCTTCAGAATGTGCATAGACTACCGAGAGCTAAACAAGTTAACGGTAAAGAAACGCTACCCTCTCCCCAGAATTGACGACCTGTTTGACCAACTGCAAGTATCTAGTTTCTACTCTAAGATTGATCTGCGATCCGGTTATCATCAAGTAAAGGTTCGGGAAGAAGACATACCCAAGACAGCATTCAGAACTCGTTATGGACATTACGAATTCCAGGTAATGCCATTCGGTTTGACTAACGCACCAACCATATTCATGGACCTCATGAATCGTGTGTGTAAACCGTATATGGACAAATTTGTAATAGTGTTCATAGATGATATTCTCATCTATTCCAAAAATAAGGAGGAACATGAACAACACCTCAAGTTGATCTTGGAGTTGTTAGAGAAAGAGCAGCTATACGCCAAATTTTCAAAGTGTGAATTTTGGTTGCGAGAAGTAAAATTCCTTGGGCATGTGATCAACAACCAGGGAATCCAAGTTGATCCATCAAAAATCGAGGCCATAAAGAACTGGGCGACTCCTAGAACCCCCACGGAAATCCGCCAATTTCTAGGACTTGCCGGTTATTATAGGCGATTTATCGAAAACTTCTCAAAGATAGCGGGTTCCTTAACGGAATTGACTCGAAAGGATGTGAAGTATATCTGGGGTGAAGAGCAAGAAAAGGCGTTTCAGCAGTTAAAGCAAAGGTTGTGTAGTGCACCAATTCTGTCCTTACCGGAAGGGACTGAAAATTTTGTGGTCTACTGTGATGCCTCACACAATGGATTAGGTTGTGTGCTCATGCAAAGGGATAGAGTCATTGCTTACGCATCGCGGCAGCTCAAAATTCACGAGGTGAATTATACGACTCATGACTTGGAGCTTGGAGTAGTGGTGTTTGCTCTCAAAATATGGAGGCACTACATGTATGGAACTAAATGCACAGTATTCACAGACCATAAGAGCCTTCAGCATATTCTGAACCAGAAAGAGTTAAACATGAGGCAACGTCGTTGGGTTGAACTACTTAGTGACTATGACTGCGAAATTCGTTATCATCCGGGAAAGGCGAATGTCGTAGCTGATGCCCTGAGCCGAAAGGAACGGGTTAAACCCTTGAGAGTCCGAGCTTTGATCATGACTATACAGTCAAACCTAAACTCTCAAGTCCGCGAGGCACAAGAAGAAGCAGTCAAGGAGGGTAATATACTGGATGAAGCCTTGAGAGGGATGGATAAGCAGTTCGAAATCAAGCCGGATGGATGTCGACACTTCATGGGCAGAATTTGGTTACCAAAATTCGGAGGAGTAAGAAAGCTGGTCATGGATGAAGGGCATAAGACAAGATATGCTATTCATCCAGGGGCAGATAAAATGTATCACGACTTGAAAGGAATGTACTGGTGGCCAAATATGAAGGCTGACATTGCTACCTACGTCAGCAAGTGCTTAACATGTTTGAAGGTTAAAGCTGAGCACCAAAAACCATCAGGATTGCTAGTTCAACCAGAAATACCCCAGTGGAAGTGGGAAAACATCACCATGGATTTCATCACCAAGTTGCCAAAGACGTCTGGAGGTTATGACACTATTTGGGTGATTGTGGATCGGCTTACCAAAACCGCACATTTCCTGCCCATTAAGGAGACTGATAAGATGGATAAGTTAACACGAATCTATCTTAAAGAAGTCGTCTCAAGGCATGGAGTGCCAGTATCAATTATATCAGACAGGGACAGCCGGTTCACATCAAGATTTTGGCAGTCATTGCAAGAAGCACTGGGTACACGCCTAGATATGAGCACAGCCTATCACCCACAAACGGATGGTCAGAGTGAAAGGACGATTCAGACGCTGGAAGACATGTTAAGGGCATGTGTCATCGATTTTGGCAAAAGTTGGGACAGACACCTGCCATTAGTCGAGTTTTCCTATAACAACAGCTATCACTCAAGCATTAAGACCGCCCCATTCGAGGCACTCTACGGGCGAAAGTGTCGATCACCTCTTTGTTGGGCTGAAGTAGGAGATAGTCAGATTACTGGACCGGAAATCATCCAGGAGACTACAGAAAAGATAGCCCAGATTCGTAACCGGTTAAAAATCGCGCGGGATCGGCAGAAAAGTTATGCAGACATTCGACGGAAGGATTTGGAGTTCCAAGAGGGAGATCAAGTAATGTTAAAAGTCTCGCCTTGGAAGGGCGTAATCCGTTTTGGGAAACGAGGAAAACTCAATCCTCGTTATATCGGACCATTCAAGATCACCAAAAGAATTGGCCCGGTAGCTTACCGACTCGACCTGCCCCCAGAACTTAATAACGTTCATAATACCTTCCACGTGTCCAATCTTAAGAAGTGTCTGACTGATGAATCACTCGTTATACCCATGGACGAGCTGGAGTTAGACGATAAGTTGAACTTCATTGAGCAACCTGTAGAAATAATGGACCGCGAAGTCAAGAAACTAAAGCACAGCCGGATCCCGATAATAAAGTCAGATGGAACTCTAAGCGAGGTCCTGAGTTTACGTGGGAATGCGAGGATCAGTTCTGGGAAAAATACCCTCACCTGTTCTCAGATATTCAAGCAGTGGAGAACACGAGCTAATTTCGGGACGAAATTCCCTTAACAGGGGGAGATTGTAACATCCGGCACTAAACGAGGTTAGCAATGATGCCCTAATCCACATTTAATAGTCAATTATAGCCTAATCAATAGTCATTAGAACTTAATCAAATGATTAACAAGGCTTATTAGAAGACTCAACTCAATTAGAATCAAATTCATCGGTGCGATGAATCGGGAAATGAATTAATCCGATCAACTTACGATATGAGGGATTAATTCAACTAAGTACGTAATTAAATTATGATTAGTGACACTAATCATACACTAATACAATTACTTAACCTTAATTATGCAAGACTAAAACAATTCATTAAAACAATGCATTCAAAAAGTATTTTTGAATTTACAAGAAAAGGAAAATACAAGAATACATTCTAAATACATTTAAAAAAAAAAAAAGTAAAAATACACACAAATACCATCACATGGCCGGCCCTTTAGGGCTAGTACATGTGTGGATTTGATTTCATTTTTTTTAATCAATCCCCCATGCACCATCTACATCAACTTTCTCCACACCATTACCTTTCACTTCACTTAGATTACACTTCACCTCCCATGCCTTCCTTGACAACAAGACCTCCCTTTTCCTCTATAAATAGAGGACATTTCCCCCTCTTCATTCTTCACACCTTCATCAACTCAAAAACTCTCTCCCTCCCTCTCTCAAATCCGGCCACAAGGGCCACACACACACCACCTCAAAATTTGTTTTGTTCTTCAAGTGTTCAAGGAGAATTTCTTGTGCAACTCTTTCAAGATCAAGTTTTCTACTCATTTTCATTCCTCTAACACATCAAAGTAAGTAAATACTAGCTTATACCATCTTATATTTATGTTTATATAAGTCTTGCATAATATATATAATCACCAACAACAACAAGTTTCATAAAAAAAACTCAAGTTTATAAGTTTCTAGTTTTTATTTTTAGTTGTTTCCTTAAATGTGCATATGAATATATGAACACATTATAAACATGTTAATATTATGAAAACATGTGTTATATATGTGTTATATAACTTTTATAACTCTTATACAAGTAGTCTTTGAATAAACAACAAGAATCATA
Source organism: Centrapalus pauciflorus (assembly GCA_020465985.1). Classification (NCBI taxonomy): domain Eukaryota; kingdom Viridiplantae; phylum Streptophyta; class Magnoliopsida; order Asterales; family Asteraceae; genus Centrapalus; species Centrapalus pauciflorus. The sequence goes on from JAANYP010004672.1 coordinate 4,095, forward strand.
AATTGTTGTAAATTTATAAACTACGGAATTTCGGCAGAATATTTGTATCGACTTTGAAAAATCATAACTAATTCATAACTCAACGAAATAAGTTGATTCTTGTCTCAAAAGTTAGATCTATGTCTTAACTATAGATCTGCAATTTTTCATAATTTATTTTGAAGTTTAAGACCTCCAGAAATTATTTTAGAAACCGAAAGTTTGACAGCTCAAAAATGGCCAACATAGCGTTTTTAACGAGATTTTTTACCAACCTAAACAACTCGAAAAATGGCCGTTCTTGATTCTAAAAATCCTTTGTATATAGTAGTTTAATGTCCTAGAAAACCAAAGTCAAACATTTTGGATCTTGGTCAAAAACAGCCTCAAAGTAGGCCGAAGAACCTCCGAAAAAGCTGGAAAATTATATATATACAAACTTGACGTTTTAAGCAAATCTTATTTATAAACTTGTAATGTTGGGTGATTTAAGACATAAAAATCTATAAATATACATATTATCATATATTAGTGATATTAAGTCCTTATCATCATTTAGGACTCGGTTAAACACCTCCGGTTTCATCACCCATCAAACAACGCACTTTTGCATTTTTGCGCGTCGTTTTGCCATCACAAGTTCGGTGAGTCTTCATAGCCCCTATTTTTCACTATCTATTGGGGTGGAAATACATGCACTGTTTTCATATGGACATCAAAACTGTTTATTTCTTATATGTATTACATGTTCGGATTCCATCAGCCCTTATATCATGAACCGTTAATTGCATTTATTTGTAAGCGCGAGTATATTGTGGATAGATCTATTGGGAGTCATGTCCCCCATTCGTGTTAGCTCGGTTCGGCTAACAGCGAGTGCATATATATTCAACACACGGTATTACGTATGGGAATACTGCACAGGGCAAACTCATTCTAATTAAGCTTCGGTTGCATGATGGTTTATGTAATACATACACGGAATTTATGATTTTATAAATTCAACTCATCTGATAATGTCCATACAACTGGTCTTTTCGCGTAAACCTATGAGCTCACCAACAATTTTTGTTGACGTATTTTAGCATGTATTTTCAGGTAATTAAGGCAAGTATGCTTTCAGAAGTAACCACTTTCAAGCTTCCGCACTTAAGGAGTCGCATTCTTTTTCAAACCGTCGGAGATTTATTTGCATTATTTTGGATAATTTAATTATGTATTCAAATCTCTGTACTTTGCGAACTACTCTTTATTATTTACGGGTTATGTAAAACATTTCTACCTTTTAAAGTTACGCCGATGTATTTTGAAAACGTCCATATAGTGGTCGTTCATTATGATTATGGTCACGCTTCCGCGACGTCACACTTCGTTGCCAACCGGGGTAGCGGGGTGTGACAATTCTTATCAGATTAATACGATCCATCTAATTACAGATGTAAATATGACCTTGAAACAAAGTCAAACGTATTACTTAGCAAGGTGAAACAGGACATACACATTCTAAGGGTTCGTACAGAGTCTGTTAATTTATTTGTGCATAATATAGTTATGCATCTTGAACTTGTGAGTTTTACCATAATCCAAGGACACTTTCAATTAAAATAAGTTGTTTAATAACTTAATCTGATTTAGGAATTTATATTTTTGACTTGGAATTAAACCAGATTCAAATATAGGGAGACAGATTCGAATAGCCTTATTTCGAATCTATGGAGATAGATTCGAACTAGGCATATATTCAAGGATAGATTCGAACTAGGCATAGATTCTAGGATAGATTCGAACTAGGCATAGATTCTAGGGAGCTAGATTCGAAATCAGCATCCCTTCGAGTCTAGGGATTAGATTCGAAACCATAACCCTTCGAATCTAGGGGTTAGATTCGAAAATATCACACATTCGAGTCTAAACAAGGATTTTTCGAATCTGTTCTTCATGTTCAACGTTTTTTTTTCCAGGTTTTAGCTACTACACATGAACATAAATGACGGAAAAATAGATACTAACCTTCGTCCAACCTATATCCTTCGACTATAGATGATTTCCAAGCAAAAACAAGTCCTAAACGAGAGTAAATCAGCTTCGAATGAAGGGGTTTTGAGCAAACTCGAATTTGCTCAACAAAAACCGAAATAAAAGTCAGAAAGATGATCGATTTTACCTTAAATATGAACGAAATCTAACATGCAATGATAGATTCGTGTAGAGCTCGACGATCTCTAACCGATGTCGTATAAATCACGAGAATCCGACGGATCGTTTAGGAGAAATTCTAGAGAGAAGTCAGATTGTAGAGAAAGAGAGAGAGGATTCTAGCTTTTCCAAACTTAAGAAATGAGGAGGTGATGCTCTATTTATAGAAAATAGAGAGAAAAATCAGATTTTCTACTGAATTTCCGGAATCGACCAACTTTTATTTCCATCAAACTGATTTGCATTTCAGATGCCAATAATAGCAAAGGAGTTCTAGATTTGCTATAATTGTCTTTTAGTCATATTTTTATTCATTTTAGTCCGTTTCGCCATTTTCAGTCTTTAATTTGTCAAGTAGCTGAATTTTAATTATTAACTTTATTTCAGCTAATTTTGGGGCAACTTTTCATAATTAATTATAACTTAATATAATTAACTATTTAAGATTCATGTTTTCGGTTAATTACTAATATTTGGATAAAATTGCTTTATTATCCAAAGTCTGATGCTGCAATTTATATTTAATAAATTACGGGCTGTTACAATCTTCCCCCGTTAAATTGATTCCGTCCTCGGAATCGACTAAAACAGGAATAACTTCGGATACTTCTGCCTAATCTCGTCTTCTCGTTCCCAAGTTTGTGCAGATCCCTTATGGTATTTCCATTGGACTAACACCATTGGAATTTCCTTGCTGCGCAATTTCGAAACCTAATGATCGATTATACGCTCGGGCTCTTCTTCGTATCGCAACTGTTCATCAATTTGCACATCTTTCCAGGGAATCACAGCTTCAGCGTCAGCTAAACACTTTCGAAGATTACTCACATGAAATACATCATGAATCCCAGTCATTTCGGTAGGCAGCTTTAATCTGTAGGCTTGCAATCCTATACGCTCGAGAATTTCAAAAGGACCCACAAATCGAGGGCTCAACTTCCCCCGTTTGCCGAACCTCACTATCCCTTTTCTTGGCGAGACCTTCAACAACACTTTATCACCCACCTCGAACACAATTGGCTTACGTCTTCGATCATGATATTTCTTTTGTCTATCCTGAGAGGTCTGAATCCGCTGTCGAATCAACTGTAGTTGGTCATGGGCTTCTTGCAAAATCGCTGGTCCAGAGATCGGGCGTTCACCTGTTTCCCTCCAACAGGTTGGAGTTCGGCATCGTCGTCCGTACAAAAGCTGATATGGAGGCATACCAATAGTCGAGTGATAACTATTGTTGTAAGCAAATTCTACAAACGGAAGGTGAGTATCCCAACTTCCACCGAGATCAATCACACAGGCGCGTAACATATCTTCTAAGGTCAAAATTGTCCTCTCACTTTGCCCGTCAGTTTCAGGATGATAGGCGGTGCTCATCTTAAGTTCAGTACCTACTCCATTCTGAAAAGCCTTCCAAAAACGTGAAGTAAATCTGCTGTCACGGTCAGATACTATAGACAATGGCACACCATGTCTAGTCACGATTTCCTTTACGTACAATTCAGCTAACTTTTCGAGGCGTTCATCTTCACGTATGGGTAGGAAATGAGCTGACTTAGTAAGTCGATCCACTATTACCCATATAGAGTCATGATTCCGCTTTGTCCTGGGCAGCTTCGTCACAAAGTCCATGGTTATGTGGTCCCACTTCCATTCCGGGATTGGCAATGGTTGTAGTTCCCCATACGACTTCTGATGTTCCGATTTGACTTGTAAACAAGTCATGCAATTTTCTACATATTGTCCTACGTCCTTCTTCATTCCAGGCCACCAATATTCCGTCCTCAAGTCTTGATACATTTTAGTAGAACCAGGGTGTATCGAAAATTTTGACATATGAGCTTCCGACAGAATTTGATCACGAATACCTCCTAGTCTGGGAACCCATATTCTATCCATGAACCGCCTAAGACCACGATTATCAAGGGTCAGCTTGGTCACATAAGTAACCATACGTTCAGATTTCAAGTTCTCATCCCGAATGGCTTCGGTTTGAGCGGCAATAATCGACTCAGGCAAGGCAGACTCCAAAACAACAGGAGTCAAAGCATAACATCGGGTATAATGGTCTTGTCCGGTTTTGCGGCTTAGGGCATCTGCTACAATGTTTGCTTTACCTGGATGGTAAAGGATCTCACAGTCATAGTCTTTAATCAATTCCATAGATCGCCTTTGACGCATATTCAGCTCTTTTTGGTCAAATATATACTTCAGACTTTTGTGATCTGTATATAACTTGCATCTAGGCCCATACAGATAATGCTGCCAAATCTTCAATGCAAAGGTCACGGCTGCAAGTTCTAAATCATGCGTCGGATAATTCTTCTCATGCGCCTTTAGCTGCCTTGATGCGTAGGCAATTACTTTATCCCTTTGCATCAACACACAGCCTAATCCCATCTTAGAAGCATCACTATAGACTACAAAATCATCATTACCCTCAGGTAAGGCCAAAACCGGTGCTTCAATTAGCTTACGCTTCAAAGTCTCAAAGGCTCGATCTTGGGATTCATTACATTCAAACTTAACCTCCTTCTTCGTCAGACTGGTTAAAGGCACCGCAATCTTGGAGAAATCACGGATAAATCTTTGGTAATAGCCCGCTAAACCCAAGAAACTCCGAACTTCAGATACGTTTTTCGGCGCTTCCCACTTCTGAACCGCATCAACCTTTGATGGATCTACGGCTATTCCCTCACCCGAGACAATATGTCCTAAAAATTGCACCTGGCGTAACCAGAATTCACATTTGGAGAATTTTGCATAGAGTCGTTCCTTTCGTAACAATTCTAGCAATTCTCGCAAATGCATCACATGATCAGATTCAGACTTGGAGTAAATCAAGATGTCATCAATGAAGACTATTACTGATTTATCCAGCATTGGTCTACATACCCTATTCATGAGGTCCATAAATGCGGCCGGGGCATTTGTTAGACCGAACGGCATTACTAGGAATTCAAAATGGCCATATCGAGTACGAAATGCAGTCTTCGGTACGTCAGACTCAAATACTTTGAGTTGATGATATCCAGATCGGAGATCGATCTTTGAGAAGTAGCTAGCCCCTTGCAGTTGATCAAACAAGTCGTCAATTCTTGGCAGAGGGTATCAGTTCTTGATAGTTACTTTATTTAGCTCCCGATAATCTATACACATGCGAAAGGTACCGTCCTTCTTCTTAACAAAAAGAACCGGAGCACCCCAAGGAGAAGTACTCGGACTAATAAACCCTTTTTCCAATAATTCCTGCAACTGACTCATCATTTCCTTCATTTCATTCGGAGCAAGACGGTAAGGGGCTTTCGCGATAGGAGCAGCACCCGGTACAAGGTCAATGTGGAATTCGATTTGACGATCTGGTGGCAAACCAGAGATGTCATCCGGGAATACGTCAGGGAATTCTTGGACTACAGGTACTTCAGACAAGGTCTTTTTAACTTCCTTAGCATCTATGGCATATGCTAAATAGGCGGAACAACCTTTGGTTAGACATTTTCGGGCTTTCATTACAGAAATGAGACCTAAATCCCGAGTCTTTCTGTCACCATAAACATAACGTTCACTTCCTTCGGGAGTTCTAATTCTAATTATCCTTTTAGCACAAAGGATTTCAGCATTGTTCATCATTAGCCAGTCCATTCCTATAATAACATCGAACTCTCTAATCCACATCGGTATCAGGTCAATGTCCGAGGAGAGGTCATCGATTACTAGCTTACAGGAACGAAAGACTCTATTCACAGTCACAAAATTCGAGCTAGCAGTTTCTATGTCTAAGGGTGCAGGTAACATTACAGGGGCAAAATCAAACTGTTTAGCAAACTTTTCAGACACATATGACAGACTAGAGCCAGAGTCAAATAAGATTAAGGCAGGCATAGAGTTAACAAGAAATGTACCCATGACGACATCAGCAGTCTCTTTTGCCTCTTCGGCTGTCATCTGGAAGGATCTCGGTTGATTCCTCGGAGCAGAGGAACCCTTGACTGATTGCTGAGGTGAAGATGCAGGCTGAGGAACAAATCGGGGTCGAGTACAGTCTTTAGCATGATGCCCCAACGTGATGCAGTTACGACAAGCCTCACTGTGCTTGGGACATTCTGACCTATCGTGACCGTTCTGCCTACAGCAGTAACATTTAACGAACGCAGGATCGCATTTCCCCTCATGAATTTGCTTGCAGCGAGGACAAGCAGGCTTTGGCGTCGAGGTCACAGCATACGACTTAGCTTTCTTGGAAGACTGCTTATCTACCTTCTTCGAACTTTCACTCTTCTTTTCAGCTCTCTCTGATTTTTCCTTCTTATTAGATTTAGCAATAAAAGGACATGCGCGCCCACGATAGATTTCAAGCTCACCTACCCTAGCAATTTCCACTGCCTCAATATAACTTCTCGGTCTGCCAGATTTCACAAACTTTCGAATTTCTCTATCCAAACCATCCACAAAAAGATCCCTTCGCCTTTCATCAGTGTCCACAGGATGATCAGATAACAGCGAGAGCCTGGTAAATTCCAGCTCATAGTCTGTTACAGATCTTGTACCTTGCTGAAACGATAGCAGGGTTTTCTCCATCTGGCGCTTAACATCCTGAGGGCAGTATTTCTCCTTCAGATGAATCTTGAATTGATCCCAAGTAATGGATTTCTCCATTGCATCAGACATGGGATTCGTAATTGACTTCCAGCATCGACCAGCTCCATCCTCTAACATTCCCGTTGCAAACGTCACCTTATCTTCTTCATTACACTTGGAGAGTTTAAACGCTTTCTCCACATTCGCGACCCAGTCCATAGCCTTAACAGGATCAGATGACCCCGCAAACGTACGAGCCCCACATTTCTTAAAATCAACAAATGTACACTCACGTCCTACCTTAACGTGATGGTCGGAAGAGTCAGTCTCACTTTCATCAGATGACACATGCCTATGTTTTCTCTTTCGGTCTTTCTTGGGCTTCGCTAACATCTCTTCCTTATACTTCAGTTCTAACTCCTGCAACTTAAGTTCTTGCAACCTAAGTTCTTCTTCACGGCGCTTAAAGTCAATTTCACGCTGGTTTACTTCGTCAGTCTGCATCACTGCTTTACCCTTGGTCAGCAAGTCCTTAATCTCCCTAAATCGGTCTTCAACTGCCATATCAGTCTGTAATCGATTCCTATCCATCATAAGCTGCATCTGTCTACGATTATCCTCATTCAACTTATGAACGAGATCTATCAACTGAGCCTGCTGAGGAGGCACAGGGGTGGCAGTACTGCTTGAGTCATTAGCAGTATTTTCAGGGTCAGTGCCTAAGTCCTCTACATGAACAGATTCTTTGTGTTGATCAGCTGCAGCATCAGCAGCTTTACCAACAGTCGAGGTACCAGCAACATTCGGATTCTTATCAGCCATTGGCTGAAAATATATAAAGGAAATAACTATTATTTCCTAATTCAAATAAGCACGATTCGAGTCATAATTCCTACGTCAGATAATCACATCTAAATTTATAGATATGAAGGCAGTCAGTCAGGCTGGCACAGAGTCAAGTCAAAGTCAAGTCAGTATCCAGCAGTCAATCCCTCCCCCATCCTATCAGTCATCATTTGCCTATCTTAGGTCAAGTTGTGTGGGTAGTCCTTTACTAATTAGGTTACCCTAGGCCTCGGTGACTTGTTCGGGAATTCAGAGTCACATAGTCCATACCATACCAGTAGTTTAAGTATCGGGTGGCCAATCCGATGATTAAACTGCTGCTCTGATACCAACTTTGTAACATCCAAGTTTCCACAAACAGTACACGTCATAATATTTCATTTCATTATGTAATAAATATTACTAATTGTTTGATACCACAGGTCCATCAGCATGAATACTTAATTACAACAATAAGTTAAAGATCAAATGGTGGTCTAAATTAGCTTCTAAATCTTCAATCAGAGTGCGGAAGACTGAACAAGCTACCCGAGACCGCATCATCATTCCAAAATAGGCGTCAACAAAAGTCCAAAAGTCTGCTATTCATCAATGTCCAGATTCACTTAGCCTGGGACGAACTACCTGCTATGGTCTTGCCTTTATCAGCTTTTCCTGTAAAAGAGTTGTCATGACAGAGTAAGCTAACATTGCTTAGTGAGTAAACAGAGTTCCATTAGTTACCACACACATATAACATACTATCAGCTCCTGTCGGCAAGTCACTACGTCAGAGACGGCAAAAAGGTTGGGAGACAACCCAGTTTGTATTCCCCTGTGTAAGGCCGAAGCCCTACGGGAAATGTATGGAAACAAGTCAAATAGGAAAGGAATCTGCAGAATTCCCTCCTGTGAATGGAGATCTCACATTCGGTCCTGTCGGATAATGCAGTATGCAGCGGCAAGTATATCAACAGTCAAGTAAGCAGTAAGCATGATAAGTATTTACATAAAATGTAAAAGTGAACATGCAATCAAGGCAATTCAAGTGTCTAGCTTCAGTAATGTCAAAAGTACGTTTCTATGATACAATATAGTATTAAAGAAACATGCAGCAACAAACGGAAGTTTCCATACAGTCGATGACATTCACCAATAAGTATCGAAACATATGCAAGTAATTAATGAAATCTGTCACTCACAGTAGTCCGTAGTCAGATAATGCTTAACGAATTAAGCTGTTCAGTTTACTCTGTCAAATCGGCGGGTTCCTGCAGTTCAGTTTCAAGTCTGGCATATTAATGTCAAGTCTGTGTCATAATCTATATAACCCTAGTTATATATTCAGGTTATTGTTATTTCTACTGTCGAGTCTGAGGTAGTTCCTATCGTCCCAAGGTGAGTCTATTCTTATCAGATTAATACGATCCATCTAATTACAGATGTAAATATGACCTCTAAACAAAGTCAAACGTATTACTTAGCAAGGTGAAACAGGACATACACATTCTAAGGGTTCGTACAGAGTCTGTTAATTTATTTGTGCATAATATAGTTATGCATCTTGAACTTGTGAGTTTTACCATAATCCAAGGACACTTTCAATTAAAATAAGTTGTTTAATAACTTAATCTGATTTAGGAATTTATATTTTTGACTTGGAATTAAACCAGATTCAAATATAGGGAGACAGATTCGAATAGCCTTATTTCGAATCTATGGAGATACATTCGAACTAGGCATATATTCAAGGATAGATTCGAACTAGGCATAGATTCTAGGATAGATTCGAACTAGGCATAGATTCTAGGGAGTTAGATTCGAAATCAGCATCCCTTCAAGTCTAGGGATTAGATTCGAAACCATAACCCTTCGAATCTAGGGGTTAGATTCGAAAATATCACACATTCGAGTCTAAACAAGGATTTTTCGAATCTGTTCTTCATGTTCAACGTTTTTTTTTTCCAGGTTTTAGCTACTAAACATGAACATAAATGACGGAAAAATAGATACTAACCTTCGTCCAAGCTATATCCTTCGACTATAGATGATTTCCAAGCAAAAACAAGTCCTAAACGAGAGTAAATCAGCTTCGAATGAAGGGGTTTTGAGCAAACTCGAATTTGCTCAACAAAAACCGAAATAAAAGTCAGAAAGATGATCGATTTTACCTTAAATATGAACGAAATCTAACATGCAATGATAGATTCGTGTAGAGCTCGACGATCTCTAACCGATGGCGTATAAATCACGAGAATCCGACGGATCGTTTAGGAGAAATTCTAGAGAGAAGTCAGATTGTAGAGAAAGAGAGAGAGGATTCTAGCTTTTCCAAACTTAAGAAATGAGGAGGTGATGTTCTATTTATAGAAAATAGAGAGAAAAATCAGATTTTCTACTGAATTTCCGGAATCGACCAACTTTTATTTCCATCAAACTGATTTGCATTTCAGATGCCAATAATAGCAAAGGAGTTCTAGATTTGCTATAATTGTCTTTTAGTCATATTTTTATTCATTTTAGTCCGTTTCGCCATTTTCAGTCTTTAATTTGTCTAGTAGCTGAATTTTAATTATTAACTTTATTTCAGCTAATTTTGGGGCAACTTTTCATAATTAATTATAACTTAATATAATTTACTATTTAAGATTCATGTTTTCGGTTAATTACTAATATTTGGATAAAATTGCTTTATTATCCAAAGTCTGATGCTGTAATTTATATTTAATAAATTACGGGCTGTTACACTGTGCCTCCCCAGCAGGCTCAATTGATTGACCTCGTTCATGAGTTGAATGAGGATAACCGTAGGCAAATGCAGCTTATGATGGATAGGAACCGACTGCAGACTGATATGGCAGTTGAAGACCGATTTAAGGAAATTAAGGACTTGCTGACTAAGGGTAAAGCAGTGATGCAGACTGATGAGGAGAACCAGCGTGAAATTGAATTTAAGCGCCGGGAAGAAGAATTTAGGTTGCGAGAGCTTAAGTTGCAGGAGTTAGAACTGAAGTATAAGGAAGAGATGTTAGCGAAGCCCAAGAAAGACCGAAAGAGGAAACATAGGCACGTGTCATCTGATGAAAGTGAGACTGACTCTTCTGACCATCACGTTAAGGTAGGACGTGAGTGTACGTTTGTTGATTTCAAGAAGTGTGGAGCTCGTACGTTTACGGGGTCATCGGATCCGGTTAAAGCCATGGATTGGGTTGCAAATGTAGAGAAAGCATTTAAACTCTCCAAGTGTGGTGAAAAAGACAAGGTCACATTTGCGACGGGAATGTTGGAAGATGGAGCTGGCCGTTGGTGGAAGTCTATTACAAATCCCATGTCAGATGCAATGGAGAAATCCATTACTTGGGATCAATTCAAGATTCATCTGAAGGAGAAATACTGCCCTCAGGATGTTAAGCGCCAGATGGAGAAAACCCTGCTATCGTTTCAGCAAGGTACAAGATCTGTAACAGACTATGAGCTGGAATTTACCAGGCTCTCGCTATTATCTGATCACCCTGTCGATACTGATGAAAGGCGAAGGGATCTTTTTGTGGATGGTTTGGATAGAGAAATTCGAAAGTTTGTGAAATCTGGCAGACCGAGAAGTTATATAGAAGCAGTTGAAATTGCTAGGGTTGGTGAGCTTGAAATCTATCCTGAGCGAGCGTGCCCTTTTATTGCTAAATCTAGTAAGAAGGAAAAATCTGAGAAAGCTGGGAAGGAGAAAAAGAATGAAAGTTCAAGGAAAGGAGATAAGCAGTCTTCTAAGAAGGCTAAATCGTATGCTGTGACCTCGGCACCAAAGCCTGCTTGTCCTCGCTGCAAGCAAATTCATGAAGGGAAATGTGATCCTGCGTTCGTTAAGTGCTACTGCTGCAGACAGAATGGTCATGATAGGTCAGAATGTCCCAGGCGCAGTGAGGCTTGCCGAAACTGCATTACGTTGGGGCACCATGCTAAGGACTGTACCAGGCCCCGATTTGTTCCTCCGCCTGCATCTTCACCTCAACAATCAGTCAAAGGTTCTTCTGCCCCGAGGAATCAACCAAGATCTTTCCAGATGACAGCCGATGAGGCAAAAGAGACTGCTGATGTCGTCACGGGTACATTTCTTGTTAATGATATACCTGCTTTAATCCTATTTGACTCTGGCTCTAATCTGCCATATGTGTCTGAAAAGTTTGCTAAACAGTTTGATTTTGCCCCTGTAATGTTACCTGCACCCTTAGACATAGAAACTGCTAGCTCGAATTTTGTGACTGTGAATAGAGTCTTTCGTTCCTGTAAGCTAGTGATTGATGATCTCTCCTCGGACGTTGACCTGATACCGATGTGGATTAGAGAGTTTGATGTTATTATAGGAATGGACTGGCTAATGATGAATAATGCTGAAATCCTTTGTGCTAAAAGGATAATTAGAATTAGAACCCCCGAAGGAAGTGAACGTTATGTTTATGGCGATAGAAAGACTCGAAAGTTAGGTCTCATCTCTGTAATGAAAGCCCGAAAGTGCCTAACCAAAGGTTGTGCCGCCTATTTAGCATATGCCATAGATGCTAAGGAAGTTAAAAAGACCTTGTCTGAAGTACCCGTAGTTCAAGAATTCCCTGATGTATTCCCAGATGACATCTCTGGATTGCCACCAGATCGTCAAATCGAATTCCATATTGACCTTGTACCGGGTGCTGCTCCTATCGCGAAAGCTCCTTACCGGCTTGCTCCGAATGAAATGAAGGAAATGATGAGTCAGTTGCAGGATTTATTGGAAAAAGGGTTTATTCGTCCGAGTACTTCTCCTTGGGGTGCTCCGGTTCTTTTCGTTAAGAAGAAGGATGGTACCTTTCGCATGTGTATCGATTATCGGGAGTTAAATAAGGTAACTATCAAGAACCGATACCCTCTGCCAAGAATTGACGACTTGTTTGATCAACTGCAAGGGGCTAGCTACTTCTCAAAGATTGATCTCCGATCTGGATATCATCAACTCAAGGTATTTGAGTCTGACGTACCGAAGACTGCATTTCGTACTCGTTACGGCCATTTTGAGTTTCTAGTAATGCCGTTCGGTCTCACAAATGCCCCGGCCGCATTTATGGACCTCATGAATAGGGTATGTAGACCAATGCTGGATAAATCAGTGATAGTCTTCATTGATGACATCTTGATTTACTCTAAGTCTGAATCTGACCATGCGAAGCATTTGCGAGAATTGCTAGAATTGTTACGAAAGGAGCGACTCTATGCAAAATTCTCCAAATGTGAATTCTGGTTACGCCAGGTGCAATTTTTAGGACATATTGTCTCGGGTGAGGGAATAGCCGTGGATCCATCGAAGGTAGATGCGATTCAGAAGTGGGAAGCACCGAAAAACGTATCTGAAGTTCGAAGTTTCTTGGGTTTAGCGGGCTATTACCGAAGATTTATCCGTGATTTCTCCAAGATTGCGGTGCCTTTAACTAGTCTGACGAAGAAAGAAGCTAAGTTTGAATGGAATGAATCTCAAGATCGAGCCTTAGAGACTCTGAAACGTAAGCTAGTAGAAGCGCCGATTCTGGCCTTACCTGAGGGTAATGATGATTTTGTAGTCTATAGTGATGCTTCTAAGATGGGATTAGGCTGTGTGTTGATGCAAAGGGATAAAGTAATTGCCTACGCATCAAGGCAGCTAAAGGCGCATGAGAAGAATTATCCGACGCATGATTTAGAACTAGCAGCCGTGACTTTTGCATTGAAGATTTGGCGGCATTATCTGTATGGGACTAGATGCAAGTTATATACAGATCACAAAAGTCTGAAGTATATATTTGACCAAAAAGTGCTGAATATGCGACAAAGGCGATCTATGGAGTTGATTAAAGACTATGACTGTGAGATCCTTTACCATCCAGGTAAAGTAAACATAGTAGCAGATGCCCTAAGCCGCAATACCGGACAAGACCATTATACCCGATGTTATGCTTTGACTTCTGTTGTTTTGGAGTCTGCCTTGCCTGAGTCGATTATTGCCGCTCAAACCGAAGCCATTCGGGATGAGAACTTGAAATCTGAACATATGGTTACTTATGTGACCAAGCTGACCCTTGATAATCGTGGTCTTAGACGGTTCATGAATAGAATATGGGTCCCTAGATTAGGAGGAATTCGTGATCAAATTCTCTCGGAGGCTCATATGTCAAAATTTTCGGTACACCCTGGTTCTACTAAAATGTACCAAGATTTGAAAACGGAATATTGGTGGCCTGGAATGAAGAAGGACGTAGGACGATATTTTTAATAATCTTTAAGGTTGGCCGATTTTCTTTCTTGAGAGAATATGTATGTTGGTGTGATTTTTGAGAATGGTTTTGTCTTCTATTTATAGAAGAAAAAGGTTATTAAAAATAAAGATAAATTAATTAAAATTTTCAGTGAATTGATGAAAAGTGAAATGGTGGATCGGTTGAGTGTTGGGTAAAAAGGTGTGGCCGATTTCATCATTTCATGTTGCATGTTGTTTAATATTATAATAATACAATAGTACAAGCTAGTTGTCCTTTAAAGGACAACTTACTTTTTAGAGTGATAAGTAGTATGACTTTTCATGTATTTTATTAATAAAGTACAAAAGTATGCACGAAAAAGGTGGCAGCCTGTATTATTACTGTATATATATATATATATATATATACGTACTTAGAAAAAATCTCTAGAATGTTAAACTCGATTCAAGTGTGAATCGAGTTTGTTGCAGTGTCAATCGAGTTTTATATAATTATACCCGAGTTTTATCACACTTTGATCGAGTTTTCTGCCTTTGGCATTCGAGTTTCATGCCTTTGTTATTCGAGTTTCACATAGCTTTAGTCGAGTTTCTTTGTTTAACTTGTTCGAGTTTTATGTAGCTTCATTCGAGTTTCATCCCTTAGGAATCGAGATTTGTATCTTTATCATCCGAGTTTTATATTGCATCATCCGAGAAAATCCCTTCTTCATTCGAGTTTCATCAGAGTGTTATCCGAGTTTATGCCTTTACTAATCGATTTTCATCACATCATTATTCGAGTTTACACTTACATGATTCGAGTTTCATATAACTTCATTCGAGTTTATTACTTCATTATTCGAGTTTTATATTAGTTTAATTTTCGAGTTTCATACCTTATATTTTTTGGCCAGTTGTTACAGTCTCCCCCCGTTGAAGGAATTTCGTCCCGAAATTAGCTCGTGTTCCCCTCTGCTTGGACTTTTGAGAACAGCTTGGGGTACTTCTCTCGGAATTGATCTTCGCGTTCCCAAGTAAACTCAGGACCTCGTTTAGAGTTCCATCGGACCTTTATTATTGGAATTCGACTGTGCTTGAGCTTCTTGACTTCTCGGTCCATTATTTCCACCGGTTGCTCAATGAAATTCAATTTATCGTCTATCTCCAGCTCGTCCATGGGTATCACGAGTGATTCATCAGCCAGACATTTCTTAAGGTTGGATACGTGGAAGGTATTATGGATGTTACTAAGCTCTGGGGGTAGATCGAGTCGGTAAGCTACCGGGCCAATTCTTTTGGTGATTTTGAATGGTCCGATATAACGAGGATTGAGTTTTCCTCGTTTTCCAAAACGGATTACGCCTTTCCAAGGCGAGACTTTCAGCATTACTTGATCTCCCTCTTGGAATTCCAAATCCTTCCGTCGGATGTCTGCATAACTCTTTTGTCGATCCCGCGCAATCTTCAATCGGTTCCGAATCTGGGCTATCTTCTCTGTAGTTTCCTGGATGATCTCAGGTCCAGTAATCTGACTATCCCCTACTTCAGCCCAACAAAGAGGTGATCGACACTTTCGTCCATAGAGTGCCTCGAATGGGGCGGTCTTAATGCTCGAGTGATAACTGTTGTTATAAGAAAACTCAACTAATGGCAGGTGTCTGTCCCAACTTTTTCCAAAGTCGATGACACATGCCCTTAGCATATCTTCCAATGTCTGAATCGTTCTTTCACTCTGACCGTCCGTTTGCGGGTGATAGGCTGTACTCATATCCAGACGCGTTCCTAGAGCTTCTTGCAATGATTGCCAGAACCTTGACGTAAATCTGCTGTCTCTGTCTGATATAATGGATACTGGCACCCCATGCCTTGAGACGACCTCCTTAAGATAGGTTAGTGTTAGCTTATCCATCTTGTCAGTCTCCTTGATTGGCAGGAAGTGTGCGGTCTTGGTCAGCCGATCCACGATCACCCAGATGGTGTCATAACCTCCAGAAGTCTTTGGCAACTTAGTGATAAAATCCATGGTGATATTTTCTCACTTCCATTGGGGTATCTCTGGCTGGACTAGCAATCCTGATGGCCTTTGATGCTCAGCCTTAACTTTTAAACATGTTAAGCACTTGCTGACATAAGTAGCAATGTCAGCCTTCATGTTTGGCCACCAGTATGATCCCTTCAAATCGTGATACATCTTGTCCGACCCTGGATGAACAGCATATCTTGTTTTGTGCCCTTCATCCATGACCAGTTTCCTTATGCCTCCAAACTTTGGTAACCAAATTCTGCCCATGAAGTATCGGCATCCGTCTGACTTAATTTCAAACTGCTTATCCATGCCTCTCAGTGCTTCATTCAGCAGATTATCCTCCTTGACTGCCTCTTCTTGTGCCTCTCGGACTTGAGAGTTTAGGTTTGACTGTATGGTCATTACCAAAGCTCGGACTCTCAATGGCTTAACCCGTTCCTTTCGGCTTAGGGCGTCAGCTACGACATTTGCTTTTCCTGGATGGTAGCGAATCTCGCAGTCATAATCGCTAAGAAGTTCCACCCAACGTCGTTGCCTCATATTTAACTCTTTCTGATTCAGAATATGCTGAAGGCTTTTATGGTCTGTGAATACCGTGCACTTAGTTCCATACAGGTAGTGCCTCCATATTTTGAGAGCAAACACCACTGCTCCAAGCTCTAAGTCATGAGTCGTATAATTCACCTCATGAATTTTGAGCTGTCGTGATGCGTAAGCAATGACTCTATCCCTTTGCATGAGCACACAACCTAATCCATTGTGTGAGGCATCACAGTAGACTACGAAATTTTCAGTCCCTTCGGGTAGGGATAGAATTGGTGCACTACACAACCTCTGCATAAGCAGCTGAAACGCCTTTTCCTGCTCTTCACCCCAGACGTATTTCACATCATTACGAGTCAACTCTGTTAAGGAACCTGCTATCTTCGAGAAGTTCTCAATGAATCGCCTATAATAACCGGCAAGTCCTAGGAATTGGCGGACTTCTGTGGGGGTTCTAGGGATTGCCCAGTTCTTTATGGCCTCGATCTTTGATGGGTCGACCTGAATTCCCTGACTGTTGATCACATGTCCAAGGAATTTTACTTCTCGCAACCAAAATTCACATTTTGAAAATTTGGCGTAAAGCTGTTCTTTCTCTAACAACTCCAAGATCAACTTGAGATGTTGTTCATGCTCTTCTTTACTTCGGGAATAGATGAGGATGTCGTCTATGAACACTATAACAAATTTATCCAGATATGGTTTACACACCCGGTTCATGAGGTCCATAAATACGGCTGGTGCGTTGGTTAAACCGAATGGCATCACCTGGAATTCGTAATGTCCATAACGAGTTCTGAATGCCGTCTTGGGGATATCTTCTTCCCGAACTTTTACTTGATGATAACCGGAGCGCAGATCAATCTTTGAGTAGAAGCTAGATCCCTGTAGCTGGTCGAACAGGTCATCAATCCTAGGGAGAGGGTAGCGGTTCTTTACCGTTAACTTGTTTAGCTCTCGGTAGTCTATGCACATTCTGAAGGATCCGTCTTTCTTTTTAACGAACAAAACAGGAGCTCCCCAAGGTGAGGAACTTGGTCGAATGAATCCTTTATCCATCAATTCTTGTAATTGACTGGATAGTTCTTGCATCTCAGAAGGTGCGAGCCTATATGGGGCTCTTGCGATCGGTGCAACTCCTGGCACTAAGTCGATTTGAAATTCTACTTGCCTAGCTGGAGGAAGCCCAGGCAAGTCTTCCGGAAATACCTTCGGGTAGTCACGTACTACTGGAATATTCTCAAGTCGTTTTTCCTTCGACTCTTTTTCTACGATCTGGACCACCACTGCATGGCAACCCTTCCTAAGACATTTTAATGTTCTTAGGCCGGATATGACATTCAATTGTCGGTTCTTCTTTTTCCCTTGGACCGTGAGGAATTTCTTCTTACTGAGTGGTATTCGCACCACTTTCTTACCACACAAAATCTCAGCCTGGTTATGTGACAACCAGTCCATACCAATCACCACATCAAAACTTCCAAGTTCTATAGGCATTAAGTCTATCTTAAAGGAGTGATTTGCTAGCTTTAGTGTGCATTCCTTAATGATATTACTTGCCCTTATTATTTTTCCATCTGCAAGTTCTATTGTATAGGAGTTGTCTAAGGGAAGAGTAGAAACATTCAACTGCTGGCTAAACTTATCAGATATAAAGCTCCTATCAGCCCCAGTATCAAAGAGTACGTAAGCGTAAATATCGTTTAGGAGATACGTACCTGATACCAGGTGGGGGTCCTGACGAGCGTCTCCTGCTCCCAACACAAATGCTCTCCCCTGAGCTCTACCTTCGTTCCTCAATTTCGGACACTCATTCTTGATGTGTCCCGTTGCACCACATTCGAAACAGCCCCTCGGGTTGCTACCACTGGCACCCGGGGCTCCGGATCTACAGTCTTTGGCCATATGGCCCAAACGTTTGCAGTTTCTGCATTGGGTTGGACAGGGGCCAGGGTTGTGGTGGAAGGTGCATTTGGTGCAAAAAGGCTTAGTACCGGTATAGCTTCTCCTTGACTCAACTCCTGCTACATAGGCTTTAACGGTCTCGGGTTTCTTGGACTGTGAACCCGTGTTCTTCCCGGTCTTTTCTTCCCACTTTCTCTTGTGTTCCCCGGCTTTGGCTTCGTTCCTCCGGGATACTTGGTCCATAAGATTGTTGGCCATTCTGATGGCGTCCTGTATGGTGGATGGGTTGGAGGCGGTAACGTTCCCTTGTATTTGAGGAGCGAGTCCCCAAATATAGCGTTCAACCTTCTTGTATTCCGGAGTTACCATCTGCGGACATAGGATACTTAGTTCATGGAATCGGTTGGTATATCCTGCAATGTCCGTTCCTTTCATTGATAGATTCCAGAATTCCGATTCCATTTTCTGGAGTTCGTTTCTTGGACAGTACTCATCTGTCATCATCTGTTTCAATGTGGACCACGTGAGCTGGTAGGCTTCGTCAATTCCTACAGACTGGACGTAGGAATCCCACCATGTGAGCGCGCTATCTTGCAAGGTGTGAGTAGCAAATTTCACCTTGTCTCTTTCAGCGCATCCGCTGACACGATATACGGATTCTAGCTTTTCAAACCAACGGATCAAACCGACTGCTCCTTCGGTTCCATTAAAATACCGGGGTTTGCAACTTAAAAACCCTTTGATCCCACAACCTTTTGTGTGAGTTTCAGTTCCTCCTGTGGTGCGACTGGCACCACCATCCCCATTGGCTGTGCTATTTCGGTTTGCCTCGTAGGTAGCTATGGCGGCAGCCACCCTTTGGGCAACAAGCTCTTCAATGTCCGCTGCATTCATTGCTCGTTTTGGCGGCATTATCTTGAAGTTTAAAGAAAATCATAGTGTAAGAAGTTGAATCTTAAAGATGCGGGACAATACTAACATTATCAAGCACAATCACATAAATATCTGGGAATTTTCATTAATTATTCGAAAATTATTTTTTTTCTTACATGCGGGGCGGGTTATTACCCGAAAATTTTATCCTATGCTATTACATAATATTTTTCCTACTAATACACAGGAAATGGAAAAGTACTAGGTGTGGGAGTGATCAGAGTTCTCTCCCTTTTCCATTGAGTGGACGCGCTGTGTCAACTCCTCGATCCGGGCTTGGCTCTCGGCTAGTTGCTGCCGGAGCTCATTCAGTCCGTCCTGTTGTATAGCAAGGGCGTGCTGGTTGGCCCAATATATGTTGGAGTTTTGCAACTCCTCCCGCTCTAAACGAGCGGTCATCTCCCCGATATCCAGGTTAAGTGACCGGATCTGGTGGTCGTGCCTGGTAGACATTGCGATCAAAAGTGGTATGGTCTGATCGGCAGGCTCTTGAGTGAGCGATGAGACAGGTGCGGAAGATGGTCCTCCGATCTCGAAGTTTGGAGGAACTCCCTCCATTTGCCTCCATTCGCGGAGGGTCTCCGGTATCCAAGTCCATCGCCGGGCGTCCACCCGTCGGTGTGGTGTCGGGGGATTGGGCTGGGGAGTCGGAACAGGAATAGACTCCCTTCTCGGTATGATTACCCGTTTCCGGGGTGTGTACAACATCTTTGGGCCGTTAGGATAAGGCCTATACGGCTTATAGGATGGTTCGGCCGGGTGATACGGGACGCGAGCAGGGGCCGTCGGTGGTGAAGGATCCTCTTCCTCCATCGATTCTTCTTCGGATTCCTCCATCGGATCTTCCGACGGGTCCTCCTCCTCCGAGGTTTCTTCTTCTGGGAAGACTTCCGTGGCCGTGGGACTTGCGGGAGTGTATTCCTCCTCTGAGTCCGACAGGATGATAATTTCTGGATGGTTCATGGTTTCTGCTAACAAGGTTCATTTGTAATCTTTTAGTTAGTTACAAAAATATTCTTAAAATCAGAAATTTTTACGTGCAGTTATAGTCTAGGGTACTAATGCAACCTAGTTCACTATAACTATGGCTCTGATACCAATCTGTCACACCCTGCTACCTTGGTTGGCAGCGAGTCGTGACGAGTGCGGAAGCGTAACCATAATTATAACGAACGACCACTAAATGGACGTTTTCGAAATAATACATCATTAAAATTTAAGAATGTAATAATGTTTTACAAAATGAAAGAAATGAAGTTCGCGTAATACAGAGATTCTAATACATAATTAATGCGTCCAAAAATAATGCAGTCAAATCTCCGTTAGTTTCGAAATATGCATGCGACTCCATGAAATGCGAAGCTTGAAAGTTGGTGTATCCGAAGGCACACTTGCCTTAATTACCTGAAAATACATGCTAAAATACGTCAACAAAATTGTTGGTGAGTTCATAGGTTTACACGAAAAGACCAGTTGTATGGACATTATCAGATGCGTTGAATTTATAAAAATCATAAATTCCATGAGATGTATTACGTAAACCATCATGTCACCGAAGCTTAATTAGAATGAGTTTTGCCCCGAGCAGTATTCCCAAAATACCGTGTGTTGAATATATATGCACCCGCTGTTAGCTAAACCACTAACCCGAGTGGGGGACATGACTCCCAATAGATCTATTCACAATATATTCGCGCTTGCAAACAAATGCAACTAACGATTTCATGATATAAGGGCGGAGATTCTCATACGTAATACATAATAGAATCGAGAAGTTTTCGTGTCCATGTAAAAACGAACCATGTATTTCATCCCAAAACATAACAGTGTGAAAAATGGGACTATGAAGACTCACCTTGTTGGTTTTTGATGATGTTTTTGGATCTGAGTTAAGCACTTGTTCGAATGGTTGGGACTCGTCCTAATATTTTTTTTTACGAGTTCGGGTCAATATCATCATAATACGTGTTTGAGTACTTCGTAAATATTTTCATGTACTTGTGATGTACGAATAATTTTTGTGGGATTTTATATGTGCATTTTCGATTTATGGATATTTATTTCTAAAATGGTTTGCATGCATGCATACTTACGTATATATGTATAAATATATATATACGAAAATGCATACATATATATGTGAGCATGTGCATCATTATGAAAAAGGATATTCATATATTTTGCATGGAACATTTTCACGAGTATTATGAAAAATCGAGTTGTAAATGAAAAGTATTATATTTTAGTAAATGCATTTAATTTTTCATGTTTTATAAATAAAGTAAATAAGAAAACTTACCAAAGTTGAAGAACACTTGAAATCTTTAAAGTTGGCCGATTTTCTTTCTTGAGTATAATATGTATGTTGGTGTGATTTTTGAGAATGGTTTTGTCTTCTATTTATAGAAGAAAAAGGTTATTAAAAATAAAGATAAATTAATTAAAATTTTCAGTGAAATGATGAAAAGTGAAATGGTGGATCGGTTGAGTGTTGGGTAAAAAGGTGTGGCCGATTTCATCATTTCATGTTGCATGTTGTTTAATATTATAATAATACAATAGTACAAGCTAGTTGTCCTTTAAAGGACAACTTACTTTTTAGAGTGATAAGTAGTATGGCTTTTCATGTATTTTATTAATAAAGTACAAAAGTATGCACGAAAAAGGTGGCAGCCTGTATTATTACTGTATATATATATATACGTACTTAGAAAAATCTCTGGAATGTTAAACTCGATTCAAGTGTGAATCGAGTTTGTTGCAGTGTCAATCGAGTTTTATATAATTATACCCGAGTTTTATCACACTTTGATCGAGTTTTCTGCCTTTGGCATTCGAGTTTCATGCCTTTGTTATTCGAGTTTCACATAGCTTTAGTCGAGTTTCTTTGTTTAACTTGTTCGAGTTTTATGTAGGTTCATTCGAGTTTCATCCCTTAGGAATCGAGATTTGTATCTTTATCATCCGAGTTTTATATTGCATCATCCGAGAAAATCCCTTCTTCATTCGAGTTTCATCAGAATGTTATCCGAGTTTATGCCTTTACTAATCGAGTTTCATCACATCATTATTCGAGTTTACACTTACATGATTCGAGTTTCATATAACTTCATTCGAGTTTATTACTTCATTATTCGAGTTTTATATTAGTTTAATTTTCGAGTTTCATACCTTATATTTTTAGGCCAGTTGTTACAATATGTTTGGGTACTTATTGGTGATTGTTACTGACTTGTATGGAAACATCTGCTGCTGCTTGTTCCTTGATTAATTAACTGTATGCTAGGAACGTTTGATAGATACTGCTGACACTGGACAACAGTTCTTGCATGTTCCTTGATTGCATGCATTGCTCAGGACCGCTGTGAGTGACAGATTGCATTACTTACTTGCGTACGTTTTGGTACTTTTTGGTGATTGTTACTGACTTGTATGGAAACATTTGCTGCTGCTTGTTCCTTGATTACTTATTTCTATGCTAGGAACGTATGATAGACACTGCTGAAACTGGACAAATGTTGTTGCATGTTCGTTGATTTCTTGCATTGCTCAGGACCGCTGTGAGTGACAGATTGCATTAATTACTTGCATATGTTTCGGTACTTATTGGTGATTGTTACTGACTTGTATGGAAACATCTGTTGCTGCTTGTTTCTTGATTACTTAATTGTATGTTAGGAACGTATGATACACACTGCTGAAACTGGACAACTGCTGCTGCATATTCCTTGATTACTTGCATTGCTCAGGACCGCTGTGAGTGACAGATTGCATTACTTATTTGCATATGTTTTGGTACTTTTTGGTGATTGTTACTGACTTGTA
>JAANYP010004672.1:28943-45544 GCA_020465985.1 Centrapalus pauciflorus
ACGTATGATAGACACTGCTGAATCTGGACAACTGTTGTTGCATGTTCCTTGATTACTTGCATTGCTCAGGACAGCTGTGAGTGACAGATTGCATTACTTACTTGCATATGTTTGGGTACTTATTGGTGATTGTTACTTACTTGTATGGAAACATCTGCTGCTGCTTGTTGCTTGATTACTTAATTGTATGCTAGGAACGTAAGATAGACACTGCTGAAACTGAACAACTGTTGTTGCATGTTCCTTGATTACTTGCATTGCTCAGGACCGCTGTGAGTGACAGATTGCATTACTTACTTGCATATATTTGGGTACTTATTGGTGATTGTTACTGACTTGTATGGAAACATCTGCTGCTGCTAGTTCCTTGATTACTTAATTGTATGCTAGGAACTTATGATAGACACTGCTGACACTTGACAACTGTTGTTGCACGTTCCTTGATTACATGCATTGCTCAGGACCGCTGTGAGTGACAGATTGCATTACTCACTTGCATATGTTTTGGTACTTTTTGGTGATTTTTACTGACTTGTATGGAAACATCTGCTGCCGCTTGTTCTTTGATTACTTAATTGTATGCTAGGAACGTATGATAGACACTGCTGACACTGGACAACTGTTGTTGCATGTTCCTTGATTAAATGCATTGCTGAGGACCGCTGTGAGTGACAGATTGCATTACTTACTTGCATATGTTTCGGTACTTATTGGTGATTGTTACTGACTTGTATGGAAACATCTGCTGCTGCTTGTTCCTTGATTACTTAATTGTATGCTAGGAACGTATGATAGACACTGCTGAAACTGGACAACTGTTGTTGCATGTTCCTTGATTACTTGCATTGCTCAGGACCACTGTGAGTGACAGATTGCATATGTTTGGGTACTTATTGGTGATTGTTACTGACTTGTATGGAAACATCTACTGCTGCTTGTTCCTTGATTACTTAATTGTATGCTAGGAACGTATGATAGACACTGCTGAAACTGGACAACTGTTGTTGCATGTTCCTTGATTTCTTGCATTGCTCAGGACCGCTTTGAGTGACAGATTGCATTACTTACTTGCATATGTTTCGGTACTTATTGGTGATTGTTACTGACTTGTATGGAAACATCTGCTGCATGTTCCTTGATTACTTAATTGTATGCTAGGAACGTATGACAGACACTGCTGAAGCTGGACAACTGTTGTTGCATGTTCCTTGATTACTTGTATTGCTCAGGACCGCTATGAGTGACAGATTGCATTACTTACTTGCATATGTTTTGGTACTTTTTGGTGATTATTACTGACTTATATGGAAACATCTGCTGCCGTTTGTTCCTTGATTACTTAATTGTATGCTAGGAACGTATGATAGACACTCCTGAAACTGGACAACCGTTGTTGCATGTTCCTTGATTACTTGCATTGCTCAGGACCGCTGTGAGGGACAGATTGCATTACTTACTTGCATATGTTTGGGTACTTATTGGTAATTGTTACTGACTTGTATGGAAACATCTTCTGCTTGTTCCTTGATTAATTAATTGTATGCTAGGAACGTATGATAGACACTGCTGAAACTGGACAACTGTTGTTGAATGTTCCTTGATTACTTGCATTGCTCAGGACCTTTGTGAGTGACAGATTGCATTACTTACTTGCATATGTTTCGGTACTTATTGGTGATTGTTACTGACTTGTATGGAAACATCTGCTGCTGCTGTTCCTTGGTTACTTAATTGTATGCTAGGAACGTATGATAGACACTGCTGAAACTGGACAACTGTTGTTGCATGTTCCTTGATTACTTGCATTGCTCAGGATAACTATGAGTGACAGATTGCATTACTTACTTGCATATGTTTGGGTACTTATTGTTGATTGTTACTGACTTGTATGGAAACATCTGCTGCTGCTTGTTCCTTGATTACTTAATTGTATGCTAGGAATGTATGATAGACACTGCTGAAACTGAACAACTGTTGTTGCATGTTCCTTGATAACTTGCATTGCTCAGGACCGCTGTGAGTGACAGATTGCATTACTTACTTGCATATATTTTGGTACTTATTGGTGATTGTTACTGACTTGTATGGAAACATCTGCTGCTTGTTCCTTGATTACTTAATTGTATACGTATGATAGACACTGCTGAATCTGGACAACTGTTGTTGCATGTTCCTTGATTACTTGCATTGCTCAGGACAGCTGTGAGTGACAGATTGCATTACTTACTTGCATATGTTTGGGTACTTATTGGTGATTGTTACTGACTTGTATGGAAACATCTGCTGCTGCTTGTTGCTTGATTACTTAATTGTATGCTAGGAACGTATGATAGACACTGCTGAAACTGGACAACTGTTGTTGCATGTTCCTTGATTACTTGCATTGCTCAGGACAACTATGAGTGACAGATTGCATTACTTACTTGCATATGTTTGGGTACTTATTGGTGATTGTTACTGACTTGTATGGAAACATCTGCTGCTAATTCCTTGATTACTTAATTGTATGCTAGAACGTATGATAGACACTGCTGACACTGGACAACTGTTGTTGCATGTTCCTTGATTACATGCATTGCTCAGGACCGCTGTGAGTGACAGATTGCATTACTCACTTGCATATGTTTTGGTAATTTTTGGTGATTGTTACTGAATTGTATGGAAACATATGCTGCCGCTTGTTCCTTGATTACTTAATTGTATGCTAGGAACGTATGATAGACACTGCTGACACTGGACAACTGTTGTTGCATGTTCCTTGATTACATGCATTGCTCAGGACCGCTGTGAGTGACAGATTGCATTACTTACTTGCATATGTTTCGGTACTTATTGGTGATTGTTACTGACTTGTATGGAAACATCTACTGCTGCTTGTTCCTTGATTACTTAATTGTATGCTAGGAACGTATGATAGACACTGCTGAAACTGGACAACTGTTGTTGCATGTTCCTTGATTACTTGCATTGCTCAGGACCACTGTGAGTGACAGATTGCATTAGTTACTTGCATATGTTTCGGTACTTATTGGTGATTGTTACTGACTTGTATGGAAACATCTGCTACTGTTTGTTCGTTGATTACTTAATTGTATGCTAGGAACGTATGATAGACATTGCTGAAACTGGACAACTGTTGTTGCATGTTCCTTGATTTCTTGCATTGCTCAGGACCGCTGTGAGTGACAGGTTGCATTACTTACTTGCATATGTTTCGGTACTTATTGGTGATTGTTACTGACTTGTATGGAAACATCTGCTGCATGTTCCTTGATTACTTAATTGTATGCTAGGAACGAATGATAGACACTGCTGAAGCTGGACAACTGTTGTTGCATGTTCCTTGATTACTTGCATTGCTCAGGACCGCTATGAATAACATATTTCATTACTTACGTGCATATACTTATTGGTGATTGTTACTGACTTGTATGGAAACATCTGCTACTGCTGTTCCTTGATTACTTAAGTGTATACTAGGAACGTATGATAGACACTGCTGAAACTGGACAACCGTTGTTGCATGGTCCTTGATTACTTGCATTGCTCAGGACTGCTGTGAGTGACAGATTGCATTATTTACTTGCATATGTATGGGTACTTGTTAGTGATTGTTACTGACTTGTATGCAAATATCTGCTGCTGCTTGTTCCTTGATTACTTAATTGTATGCTTGGAACGTATGATAGACACGGCTGAAACTGGATAACTGTTGTTGCATGTTCCTTGATTACTTGCATTGCTCAGGATCGCTGTGAGTGACAAATTACATTACTTACATGCATATGTTTGGGTACTTATTGGTGATTGTTACTGACTTGTATGGAAACATTTGCTGCTGCTTGTTCCTTGATTACTTAATTGTATGCAAGGAACGTATGATAGACACTGCTGAATCTGGACAACTGTTGTTGCGTGTTCCTTGATTACTTGAATTGCTCAGGACCGCTGTGAGTGACAGATTGCATTACTTACTTGCATATGTTTCAGTACTTATTGGTGATTGTTACTGACTTGCATGGAAACACCTGCTGCCGCTTGTTCCTTGATTAATTATTTGTATGCTAGGAACGTATGATAGACGCTGCTGACACTGGACAACTGTTGTTGCTTGTTCCTTGATTCTCAGGACCGCGGTGAGTGACAGATTGCATTACTAACTTGCATATGTTTTGGTACTTTTTGGTGATTGTTACTGACTTGTATAGAAACATCTGCTGCTGCTTGTTCCTTGATTACTTAATTGTATGCTAGGAACGTATGATAGACACTGCTGAAACTGGACAATTGTTGTTGCATGTTCGTTGATTACTTGCATTGCTCAGGACCGCCGTGAGTGACAGATTGCATTAATTATTTGCATATGTTTCGGTACTTATTGGTGATTCTTACTGACTTGTATGGAAACATCTGCTGCTGCTTGTTTATTGATTTCTTAATTGTATGTTAGGAACGTATGATAAACACTGCTGAAACTGGACAACTGCTGCTGCATATTCCTTGATTACTTGCATTGCTCAGGACCGCTATGAGTGATAGATTGCATTACTTAATTGCATATGTTTGGGTACTTATTGGTGATTGTTACTGACTTGTATGGAAACATCTGCTGCTAATTCCTTGATTACTTAATTGTATGCTAGCAACGTATGATAGACACTGCTGACACTGGACAACTGTTGTTGCATGTTCCTTGATTACATGCATTGCTCAGGACTGCTGTGAGTGACAGATTGCATTACTCACTTGCATATGTTTTGGTACTTTTTGGTGATTGTTACTGACTGTATGGAAACATCTGCTGCCGCTTGTTCCTTGATTACTTAATTGTATGCTAGGAACGTATGATAGACACTGCTGACACTGGACAACTGTTGTTGCATGTTCCTTGATTACTTGCATTGCTCAGGACCACTGTGATTGACAGATTGCATTACTTACTTGCATATGTTTCGGTAGTTATTGGTGATTGTTACTGACTTGTATGGAAACATCTGCTGCTAATTCCTTGATTACTTAATTGTATGCTAGGAACGTATGATAGACACTGCTGACACTGGACAACTGTTGTTGCATGTTCCTTGATTACATGCATTGCTCAGGACCGCTGTGAGTGACAGATTGCATTACTCACTTGCATATGTTTTGGTACTTTTTTGTGATTGTTACTGACTTGTATGGAAACATCTGCTGCCGCTTGTTTCTTGATTACTTAATTGTATGCTAGGAACGTATGATAGACACTGCTGACACTGGACAACTGTTGTTGCATGTTCCTTGATTACATGCATTGCTCAGGACCGCTGTGAGTGACAGATTGCATTACTTACTTGCATATGTTTCGGTACTTATTGGTGATTGTTACTGACTTGTATGAAAACATCTGCTGCTGCTTGTTCCTTGATTAATTAATTGTATGCTAGGAACGTATGATAGACACTGCTGAAACTGGACAACTGTTGTTGCATGTTCCTTGATTACTTGCATTGCTCAGGACTGCTGTGAGTGACAGATTGCATTATTTACTTGCATATGTATGGGTACTTGTTGGTGATTGTTACTGACTTGTATGGAAATATCTGCTGCTGCTTGTTCCTTGATTACTTAATTGTATGCTTGGAACGTATGATAGACACTGCTGAAACTGGACAACTGTTGTTGCATGTTCCTTGATTACTTGCATTGCTCAGGATCGCTGTGGGTGACAAATTACATTACTTACTTGCATATGTTTGGGTACTTATTGGTGATTGTTACTGACTTGTATGGAAACATCTGGTGCTGCTTGTTCATTGATTACTTAATTGTATGCAAGGAACGTATGATAGACACTGCTGAATCTGGACAACTGTTGTTGCGTGTTCCTTGATTACTTGAATTGTAACATCCGACACTAAACCAGGTTCGCAATAATTACCTAATCTACATTTAATAGTCAATTATAGCCTAATCAGTGGTCATTAGAAATTAATCAAGTGATTAACAAGGTTTATTAGAAAATTCAACTCAATTAGAATCAAATTCATCGGTGCGATGAATCGGGAAATCAATTAATCCGATCAAATTACGATATGAGGGATTAATTCAACTAAGTACATAATTAAATTATGATTAGTAACAATAATCATACACTAATACAATTACTTAACCTTAATTATGCAAGACTAAAACAATTCATTAAAACAATGCATTCAAAAGTATTTTTGAATTTACAAGAAAAGGTAAATACAAGAACACATGTGTGGATTTGATTTCATTTTTTAATCAATCTCCCATGCACCATCTACATCAACTTTCTCCACACCATTACCTTTCACTTCACTTAGATTACACTTCACCTCCCATGCCTTCCTTGATTACAAGACCTCCCTTTTCTTCAATAAATAGAGAACATTTCCCCCTCTTCATTCTTCACACCTTCATCAACTCAAAAACTCTCTCCCTCCCTCTCCCAAATCCGGCCACAAGGGCCACACACACACCACCTCAAAATTTGTTTTGTTCTTCAAGTGTTCAAGGAGAATTTCTTGTGCAACTCTTTCAAGATCAAGTTTTCTACTCATTTTCATTCCTCTAACACATCAAAGTAAGTAAATACTAGCTTATATCATCTTATATTTATGTTTATATAAGTCTTGCATAATATATATAATCACCTACAACGACAAGTTTCATAAAAACTCAAGTTTATATGTTTCTAGTTTTTATTTTTAAGTTGTTTCTTTGAATGTGTTTATGAATATATGAACACATTATAAACATGTTAATATTATGAAAACATGTGTTATATATGTGTTATATAACTTTTATAACTTTTATACAAGTAGTCTTTGAATAAACAACAAGAATCATAAATTGTTGTAAATTTATAAACTACGGAATTTCGGCAGAATATTTGTATCGATTTTGAAAAATCATAACTAATTCATAACTCAACGAAATGAGTTGATTCTTGTCTCAAAAGTTAGATCTATGTCTTAACTATAGATCTGCAATTTTTCATAATTTATTTTGAAGTTTAAGACCTCCAGAAATTATTTGAGAAACCGAAAGTTTGACAGCTCAAAAATGGCCAACATAGCGTTTTTAACGAGATTTTTCACCAACCTAAACAACTCGAAAAATGGCCGTTATTGATTCTAAAAATCCTTTGTATATAGTAGTTTAATGTCCTAGAAAACCAAAGTCTAAAACATTTTTGAGCTTGGTCAGAAACAGCCTCAAAGTAGGCCGAAAAACCTCCGAAAAAGCTGGAAAATTATATATATAAACTTGACGTTTTAAACAAATCTTATTTATAAACTTGTAATGTTGGGTGATTTAAGACATAAAAATCTATAAATATATATATCCTCATATATTAGAGATATTAAGTCCTTATTATCATTTAGGACTCGATTAAACTCACTTGACGCATCATCCATCCATTTACGATAAAAGCTTTTTACGCTAGATTTTTGCCATCGCAATCCCGGTGAGTCTTCATGGTCCCTATTTTCACTATCTATTGGGGTGGAAATACATGCACTGTTTTCATATAGACATCAAAACTGTTTATTTCTTATATGTATTACATGTTCGGATTCCATCAGCCCTTATATCATCCACCGTTAATTGCATTTATTTGTAAGCGCGAGTATATTGTGGATAGATCTATTGGGAGTCATGTCCCCCATTCGTGTTAGCTCGGTTCGGCTAACAGCGAGTGCATATATATTCAACACACGGTATTACGTATTGGAATACTGCACAGGGCAAACTCATTCTAATTAAGCTTCGGTTGCATGATGGTTTATGTAATACATACACGGAATTTATGATTTTATAAATTCAACTCATCTGATAATGTCCATACAACTGGTCTTTTCGCGTAAACCTATGAGCTCACCAACAATTTTTGTTGACGTATTTTAGCATG
This sequence comes from Centrapalus pauciflorus, assembly GCA_020465985.1. NCBI lineage: Eukaryota > Viridiplantae > Streptophyta > Magnoliopsida > Asterales > Asteraceae > Centrapalus > Centrapalus pauciflorus. The sequence continues at coordinate 36,862 of JAANYP010004672.1, forward strand.
TATTTTCAGGTAATTAAGGCAAGTATGCCTTCAGAAGTAACCACTTTCAAGCTTCCGCACTTAAGGAGTCGCATTCTTTTCAAACCGTCGGAGATTTATTTGCATTATTTTGGATAATTTAATTATGTATTTAAATATTTGTACCTTGCGAACTACTCTTTATTATTTACGGGTTATGTAAAACATTTCTACCCTTTTTAAAGTTATATCGATGTATTTTTGAAAACGTCCATATAGTGGTCGTTCATTATGATTATGGTTACGCTTCCGCACTCGTCACGCCTCGCTGCCAACCGGGGTAGCAGGGTGTGACAGATTGGTATCAGAGCCATAGTTATAGTGAACTAGGTTGCATTAGTACCTAGACTATAACTGTTACAAAAACTAAACTTTCTTCAAGAACTGTGAACACATATATGGACCCTGATGACAATAACATGTCGAAATTCACCCCTAGGGAAAGGGTGTGACTAGCACAACGGGAGTCTATCCTGGTACCTGCCCATCAGCCAAGCCCGCCGCAAGTAGTAACGGGCAAGCATATGACAGTGGGGATGGATGCCTCACACTCTCCAAGAGTGGAGAAACGAGGAGGGGATCCAAATCCAGTTTGAAGTCAGAACATCATCTCCCTCTCAAGTGCCGACACTTAACCAGAAACCTCCGTAACAAACGATGCCTCTGTTGGTGGCAAGGGCCGCCAGACACGACCTCCAATTTCGACAAAATCCACCAAGAGGTCGGTGAGATCTTTTCAAGGATATAGCAGGAGGCAATACAAACCCTCAATATACCTTGGGACAACCAGAACACCCAAGCGATTCAACAAGACGGAATAGACAAATTGTGACAGCGCCTAGCAGAGCGCAATGCCCGTAATGTGGAACTAACCCAACGACTTAACACTCTGGAGTACGAGGAAACCCCAGAAGCATCTCATACTTAGTACCCTTCTACCATTTTATAGTATTTATCTAGGCTATATATCTTAGGGTAAATAAGGCTTAAGAATTTATCAGAAAATTCTGACCATATCATATTCAAAGATTAAGTATCAAGAACTTTTATGAGGAATTAAGTTTTAACTACAACTCTGCGTAGGAGAATATAGAGCTGTGACTATATGCCTAAGAAATTTCAAACCCGTAGACTTATCCTCATACCACTTATGCATTTCTACTATTTGATACTGGTGCTGATAGGAGCTTTATATCCACTAAGTGCACTAAGCAGATAAATTCCATTAAGTGCTACTTGTGCTATTGAGGTTGATGACAGTGAGACGCTTAAGACAAATAATATAAGTCGAGGATGCTCCTTAGAATTAGTAGGCCGACTCTTTGAAACAGACATGATACCCATCAAACTGGGAAGTGTTTACCTGGTCATAGGCATGGATTGGCTATCGAAAATCGTGTGGAAATAATATGCAACAAGAACACAGTTCATATACCTTTAGCCTATAAGAAGGTCCTTACTGTCCAACGCAAAGCATGATATACCAAAGTAAGCATCATCTCTAGCATTAGGACCCTGAAGTGTGGATAGAGAGGGAGCCAAAGGGAAAGCGGCTCGAAAATATTCTTATTATTTATGGTTACCCCAAAGTTTTTCCAGAACACTTACCTGAACTCCCAACATCGAGGCAAGTCAAATTCAAAAATAGGCCTAGTATCAGCTGCGAATCGTCCAACCAACTCTAGTAACTCTTAGATAAAAGGTTTATCAAACCGAGTTCCTCGCTCTAGAGGAGCTCCAGTTTTGTTCATAAAGAAGAAGAATGGAACCTTCAGAATGTGCATCAATTACTAAGAGCTAGATAAACTAAAAGAACCGAAACCCGCTCACAAGGATCAATGACTTGTTTGACCAAACTCCAAGAATTAAGCTTCTATTAGAAGATCAACCTAAGGTCTGATTATCATCAGGTAGAGTTCGCAAGAAAGATATTCCAAAGACAGCCTTCAGATTCTGTTTCGGTCATCATAAATTCCCATTTAATGCTGTTTGGATTAACCAGTGCCCCAACGGTAGTCATGGACCTCATCGGGTGTGCAAACCTTATCTAGACAAATTCGTGATTGTATTCATGAATGACTTTTAATCTACTCACGAAACAAGCTAGGAGGAGCACGAGCAAACATTTAAGACTGATTCTAGAGTTATTGAAGAAAGAAAAATTATATGCCAAGCTTTCTAAGTTTGACTTTCGGCTAAGATAGGTAAGATTTCTCGGTAACGTGATCAATAGTAAAGGAATCCAAGTTGACCCCGCAAAGATCGAGGCTATCAGAAATTGGTTAACTCTTAGAACCCCCATAAAAATACGACGGTCCTTAAGACTTGCCACTTATTATAAGCAATTATCAGAAATTTCTCTAAGTTCACCAGAGCTCTAACAAAACTGACCCGAAAGGACATTAAGTATGATTGGAGCAAGGATCAGGAGATATCATTTCAGTTATTAAAGCACAAACTGTGCAGCGCGCCTATTTTGTCCATACCTAAGAGGAACGAGAAATTTATAGATTACTATGACACTTCACACAATGGGTTGATATAGAAAGATAGGTCATAGCTTATGCTTTATGAAAACTTAAGGTTCACTAGGTGATTTACACAACGCATGATCTGGATCTTGAAGCAGTAGTCTTTATCCTTGGAGACATTAGTTGTACGGTATGAAGTGTATTGTATTCACAGACCATAAGAGCCTCCAACACATCTCGAACGAGAAAGAGTCGAATACGAAGTAGTACCGTTGGATGGAACTAATAAGTAATTGTAACCGTGAAAATTCGTTATCACCTGAGGAAAACTAATGAGCTAAGCCATTAAGAGTACAAGTGGATAAATAGTTTAGGATAAGGGCTAGTAAAAATCGATATTTCGTGAATAGAATATGATTACTCTGTTTGGTGGAATAAGAAAGCTGACTATGGATGAAGGACACAAATTAAGATATGTCGTTCACCCCGGATCCGATAAAATGTATCATGACCTTAAGGAGCTGTACGGGTGGCCTAACATGAAGGATGACATTGCCACATATGTCAACAAATTCCTAACATGCTCCAAAGTTAAGACAAACATAAGAAACCATTTGAGTATTAGTCGACCGCCTAACAAAATCCGCACATTCCTACCAATAAAGAAGAACAATAGAATGAATAAGCTAGTCCAAACGTACCTCAAGGAAGTCATCTCCGGACACGGAGTGCCTATTTAAATCATTTCGGATACGAATAGCAGATTTACATATAGGCTTTTGGCAATTATTACTACAAGCTTTGGATACAAACTTGGACATGAGTACCACTTATCACCCTAAGACCAATGGTCAGAATAATAGAACGATCCAAACCCTAGAACACACATTAAGAGCCTGTGTAATGGATACTCAATTGCCTTAGTGGAATTATTAACTACAATAGCTATCACTCGAGTATTAAAGCTGCTCCATTTGAGGCCCTCTACGGGCGAAAGTGTCGATCGCCGATTTGTCGGGTAGGAGTAGGAAATAGCCAAATCACTAGCCCTAAGACCATTCACGAAACTACCAAAAGGATAGTACAGATACGAAACTGACTAAAAGTTGCCTGCGATGGTAAGAAAGTTATGCAGATGAAAATAGGAAATCCCTTGAGTTCTAATTAGGAGAACAAGTATTGATGAAAGTCTTGCCATGGAAGGGCGTGTTACGATTTGGGAAACAAGGATAATTAAACCCTCGATACATTGGCAATACAAAGTCTTAAAGGGGATTGGACTCGTAGCTTATCGTTTAGAGTTACCACCAGAGCTTAGCAGCATGCACAATACCTTCCATGTATCGAATAAGAAGAAGTGGTTGTTAGAGGAGACACTTGTTACCCCTTGGGAGAGATCTAACTAAATGATAAACTTCGCTTCACCAAAGAGCCGGTTGAAATCATGGACCGCGAAGTCAAGAAACTAAAGCACAGCCGGATCCCGATAATAAAAGTCAGATGGAACTCTAAGCGAGGTCCTGAGTTTACGTGGGAACGCGAGGATCAGTTCCGGGAAAAGTACTCTCACCTATTCTCAAATACTCAAGAAATGGAGAACACGAGCTAATTTCGGGACGAAATTCCCTTAACAGGGGGAGACTGTAACATCCGACACTAAACCAGGTTAGCAATAATGACCTAATCTACATTTAATAGTCAATTATAGCCTAATCAGTGGTCATTAGAAATTAATCAAGTGATTAACAAGGTTTATTAGAAAATTCAACTCAATTAGAATCAAATTCATCGGTGCGATGAATCGGGAAATCAATTAATCCGATCAAATTACGATATGAGGGATTAATTCAACTAAGTACATAATTAAATTATGATTAGTAACACTAATCATACACTAATACAATTACTTAACCATAATTATGCAAGACTGAAACAATTCATTAAAACAATGCATTCAAAAGTATTTTTGAATTTACAAGAAAAGGTAAATACAAGAATACATTCTAAATACATTTAAAAAAAAAAAGGTAAAATACACACAAATACCATCACATGGCCGGCCCTTTAGGGCTAGTACATGTGTGGATTTGATTTCATTTTTTAATCAATCTCCCATGCACCATCTACATCAACTTTCTCCACACCATTACCTTTCACTTCACTTAGATTACACTTCACCTCCCATGCCTTCCTTGATTACAAGACCTCCCTTTTCTTCTATAAATAGAGGACATTTCCCCCTCTTCATTCTTCACACCTTCATCAACTCAAAAACTCTCTCCCTCCCTCTCCCAAATCCGGCCACAAGGGCCACACACACACCACCTCAAAATTTGTTTTGTTCTTCAAGTGTTCAAGGAGAATTTCTGGTGCAACTCTTTCAAGATCAAGTTTTCTACTCATTTTCATTCCTCTAACACATCAAAGTAAGTAAATACTAGCTTATATCATCTTATATTTATGTTTATATAAGTCTTGCATAATATATATAATCACCTACAACGACAAGTTTCATAAAAACTCAAGTTTATAAGTTTCTAGTTTTTATTTTTAAGTTGTTTCTTTGAATGTGTTTATGAATATATGAACACATTATAAACATGTTAATATTATGAAAACATGTGTTATATATGTGTTATATAACTTTTATAACTTTTATACAAGTAGTCTTTGAATAAACAACAAGAATCATAAATAGTTGTAAATTTATAAACTACGGAATTTCGGCAGAATATTTGTATCGACTTTGAAAAATCATAACTAATTCATAACTCAACGAAATGAGTTGATTCTTGTTTTAAAAGTTAGATCTATGTCTTAACTATAGATTTGCAATTTTTCATAATTTATTTTGAAGTTTAAGACCTCCAGAAATTATTTGAGAAACCGAAAGTTTGACAGCTCAAAAATGGCCAACATAGCGTTTTTAACGAGATTTTTCACCAACCTAAACAACTCGAAAAATGGCCGTTCTTGATTCTAAAAATCCTTTGTATATAGTAGTTTAATGTCCTAGAAAACCAAAGTCTAAAACATTTTGGAGCTTGGTCAGAAACAGCCTCAAAGTAGGCCGAAAAACCTCCGAAAAAGCTGGAAAATTATATATATAAACTTCACGTTTTAAACAAATCTTATTTATAAACTTGTAATGTTGGGTGATTTAAGACATAAAAATCTATAAATATATATATCCTCATATATTAGAGATATTAAGTCCTTATTATTATTTAGGACTCGATTAAACTCACTTGACGCATCATCCATCCATTTACGATAAAAGCTTTTTACGCTAGATTTTTGCCATCGCAATCCCGGTGAGTCTTCATGGCCCCTATTTTCACTATCTATTGGGGTGGAAATACATGCATTGTTTTCATATGGACATCAAAACTGTTTATTTCTTATATGTATTACATGTTCGGATTCCATCAGCCCTTATATCATGAACCGTTAATTGCATTTATTTGTAAGCGCAAGTATATTGTGGATAGATCTATTGGGAGTCATGTCCCCCATTCGTGTTAGCTCGGTTCGGCTAACAGCGAGTGCATATATATTCAACACACGGTATTACGTATGGGAATACTGCACAGGGCAAACTCATTCTAATTAAGCTTCGGTTGCATGATGGTTTATGTAATACATACACGGAATTTATGATTTTATAAATTCATCTCATCTGATAATGTCCATACAACTGGTCTTTTCGCGTAAACCTATGAGCTCACCAACAATTTTTGTTGACGTATTTTAGCATGTATTTTCAGGTAATTAAGGCAAGTATGCCTTCAGAAGTAACCACTTTCAAGCTTCCGCACTTAAGGAGTCGCATTCTTTTCAAACCGTCGGAGATTTATTTGCATTATTTTGGATAATTTAATTATGTATTTAAATCTCGGTACCTTGCGAACTACTCTTTATTATTTACGGGTTATGTAAAACATTTCTACCCTTTTTAAAGTTATATCGATGTATTTTTGAAAACGTCCATATAGTGGTCGTTCATTATGATTATGGTTACGCTTCCGCACTCGTCACGCCTCGCTGGCAACCGGGATAGCAGGGTGTGACATGAATTGCTCAGGACCGCTGTGAGTGACAGATTGCATTACTTACTTGCATATGTTTCAGTACTTATTGGTGATTGTTACTGACTTGCATGGAAACACCTGCTGCCGCTTGTTCCTTGATTAATTATTTGTATGCTAGGAACGTATGATAGACACTGCTGACACTGGACAACTGTTGTTGCATGTTCCTTGATTCTCAGGACCGCGGTGAGTGACAGATTGCATTACTAACTTGCATATGTTTTGGTACTTTTTGGTGATTGTTACTGACTTGTATAGAAACATCTGCTGCTGGTTGTTCCTTGATTACTTAATTGTATGCTAGGAAAGTATGATAGACACTGCTGAAACTGGACAATTGTTGTTGCATGTTCGTTGATTACTTGCATTGCTTAGGACCGCTGTGAGTGACAGATTGCATTAATTATTTGCATATGTTTCGGTACTTATTGGTGATTGTTACTGACTTGTATGGAAACATCTGCTGCTGCTTGTTTCTTGATTTCTTAATTGTATGTTAGGAACGTATGATAAACACTGCTGAAACTGGACAACTGCTGCTGCATATTCCTTGATTACTTGCATCGCTCAGGACCGCTATGAGTGACAGATTGCATTACTTAATTGCATATGTTTGGGTACTTATTGGTGATTGTTACTGACTTGTATGGAAACATCTGCTGCTAATTCCTTGATTACTTAATTGTATGCTAGGGACGTATGATAGACACTGCTGACACTGGACAACTGTTGTTGCATGTTCCTTGATTACATGCATTGCTCAGGACCGCTGTGAGTGACAGATTGCATTACTCACTTGCATATGTTTTCGTACTTTTTGGTGATTGTTACTGACTTGTATGGAAGCATCTGCTGCCGCTTGTTCCTTGATTACTTAATTGTATGCTAGGAACGTATGATAGACACTGCTAACACTGGACAACTGTTGTTGCATGTTCCTTGATTACATGCATTGCTCAGGACCGCTGTGAGTGACAGATTGCATTACTCACTTGCATATGTTTTGGTACTTTTTTGTGATTGTTACTGACTTGTGTGGAAACATCTGCTGCCGCTTGTTTCTTGATTACTTAATTGTATGCTAGGAACGTATGATAGACACTGCTGACACTGGACAACTGTTGTTGCATGTTCCTTGATTACATGCATTGCTCAGGACCGCTGTGAGTGACAGATTGCATTACTTACTTGCATATGTTTCGGTACTTATTGGTGATTGTTACTGACTTGTATGAAAACATCTGCTGCTGCTTGTTCCTTGATTAATTAATTGTATGCTAGGAACGTATGATAGACACTGCTGAAACTGGACAATTGTTGTTGCATGTTCCTTGATTACTTGCTCAGGACCACTGTGAGTGACAGATTGCATTAGTTGCATATGTTTCGGTACTTATTGGTGATTGTTACTGACTTGTATGGAAACATCTGCTGCATGTTCCTTGATTACTTAATTGTATACTAGGAACGTATGATAGACACTGCTGAAGCTGGACAACTGTTGTTGCATGTTCCTTGATTATTTGCATTGCTCAGGACCGCTATGAGTGATAGATTGCATTACTTACTTGCATATGTTTTGGTACTTTTTAGTGATTGTTACTGACATGTATGGAAACATCTGCTCCCGTTTGTTCCTTGATTACTTAATTGTATGCTAGGAACGTATGATAGACACTCCTGAAACTGGACAACTGTTGTTGCATGTTCCTTGATTCTCAGGACCGCGGTGAGTGACAGATTGCATTACTAACTTGCATATGTTTTGGTACTTTTTGGTGATTGTTACTGACTTGTATAGAAACATCTGCTGCTGCTTGTTCCTTGATTACTTAATTGTATGCTAGGAACGTATGATAGACACTGCTGAAACTGGACAATTATTGTTGCATGTTCGTTGATTACTTGCATTGCTCAGGACCGCTGTGAGTGACAGATTGCATTTATTATTTGCATATGTTTCGGTACTTATTGGTGATTGTTACTGACTTGTATGGAAACATCTGCTGCTGCTTGTTTCTTGATTACTTAATTGTATGTTAGGAACGTATGATAAACACTGCTGAAACTGGACAACTGCTGCTGCATATTCCTTGATTACTT